>WBNO01015825.1:0-12263 GCA_013400575.1 Peucedramus taeniatus
GTGTCCAGGTGAGATGCACCAATGCAACTTGGAATGGAAGAAAACCAAAACCCAACAGCGTAAGCTCAAAAGCTGTTGTTCACCTTCCATCTCTGTTGAGCTTTCTTTTTCTGGCACCTTACAGGACCATGGATTTAGACAGAGAATCAAAGACAGAGAACAGACAGAACTTTCAGCCCCTAAGCACTTGACCTCATTCTTCAATGCAAGTTTTTCCTTCACAGGTGAGAATCTATTGGCCTGTGTGCATGAGTCCCTTCTCACTTCTGAGCAGTTCCCAGATTGACTGCACACTCTAAGTGCTCGGGTATGTGAATTCAGGAGGACTGTTGTAGTCTGTGGTCTGCCATCTCTGCAGCTGACATCCCTCTGAAGTCTCACCAGTCTATTCCCATGGGTGGGCCAAGTGCAGCCACACCTTTCCCATGCTGAAATCACAGTTCCATGCTCTGAGTCACTTGATTAGAAACAGTAGACTGGATGTCTGCTTCTAGTGAGATTACTAAATAAATTTAGTTTTATTTCAAGACTATAATGCAGAAGATTTCTCAATGTAAAAACCGCATCTTGTACATCTAGCACAAGAAACTAGGTCCTCAGATGACTGCTGTTAGTCTGGCATAATTTCTTTAGATGGTATAGAGGTAGTATAGAGCAAACACTACACTCACAGGAGAGAGAATAAGGAAATTACAGGGAAAAAATAATGTGGGCACTAATGTTCCCTACAGATTAAGGGAAGAATATGTATTTGCCATAACCTTCCCATAGTGGAGTTGAAAATTGAAAAAAAAAACAGGATGATGGGCCATTAGAGCCACTTTCTTATCTAGCATTGTGCAAGATACTTGAGAAGACTATCAAACTTCTCAAAATAGAAGTAGTATCTTTAATATGGTGGGAGAACATGGAGGATATGTTCTCTGTCCACCTAGCTATGAGCTAGAACTTATCAGTACTGCACTCTCCTAAGTACCAGCCTTTGCTTACAGGAAACAATAAGTTTCCCAGTGAGAGAAATATGGAACCTGTACCCCCATTTTCCTCAGCTATGACATTTCACCTTAAGATTGCTTAAGGTGACAGTGCTTTTGCCAGCTGCTCCCCAAAGGATGCCACAAAAACACTCATTAGAATTCAAGAGGTTTTTGGCAAATAGCATTTTCTTAGTCATTCCTCTAAGTGATTCTCCAGCTCAAAACAATCCTACAACTACATGGTTTTGTAAAGAAGTGTGAAACCTTCTGAATAATCAGGATGGAGTTCATCCCTCAGGTAGGCAGCAACAGTGCAGCCTATGGCTTTTCATGGTACTGATGGTTAGGAAAAAACAGCTGTTGTCACAAGTTCTAAAAGAAGCTTTCAAAAAAGTGTCACACTCTTCTTGAAGTGGTAACTGTTACCTCAGCATCAGTTTATGAGCAAAATATATTCTGAATTTTACCAGTTTACCTTCTGGGCCCAAACAGGAACATGAACTCAGCTATACCTTTTGTCTAGGTCATCAGTAAAGGTGTTTGTACCAACACACAGCAGGAGCAGTAGCATCCAGAAGATATGCTCACTATTTCAACTACTGACAACAGTCTACTGTTGCCATTATTTTAGTGTGTGGAGCAAAAAGACCTTGTTTGTATGACAAGCAGCACCCAGTGTCTTGCTATGTCCTCCACAGAAGCTGTAAAGTATTCACAGCATATGGTGCCATACACAAAAGAGTCTGAACAGCAGACAGATTCCTGCATCAACCCTGTAAAAGCTAAGGGTTTTACAGGGTTTACTTGCTATCCCCTGCTACTCCATTCAGTGATCTTTTCAGTTTGTTTTTTCTGGAATTGTAAAAGCAATAGAATATTGTTAAGACCTTGATTGGTGCTTGTAAGGAACAGTATCTTACTCATCTGTTCAGATAAAAATTGGTTATACAATTGTTTTAAAATGCTTGTTAAGTCTCTTTTGGACACTTGCCTTTTGTTAAAGGATCTTCTATTCTCTTCAACATTCAAAATTGTTCCATACTTGCTCTGTATCTCCATTAAAGTTTAGGAAGCCCTTCTTTGCCTCTCTTCCAGCAAGGCAGGCATTTTAATGGTTATTGCTGCCACTATCTGTATGTAAACACACGTGAATTGTATGTTGACAACAGATACACAATCAGATCTAACCAGATGTTTGCAAGCCATGATTCAAATTAATATGAGATCACGTCAAGTATGTCTTTGTTCTCTATAGATGTTACTGGCTCTACAGAGAATACTCTTAGCATATACTCCACTCTCATCTCTATAACCCAGCTATGGTAGTAGTAGCAATCATGACAAGGTGAGGAACATGTTAAAAATAGTGTCGGATTATTTCTATGGTGAAGAAACTGATGTAAGTCTAACAAAATAATGCACACTGCATCAGACCTCCTTGCTATAGTCAGTATTTATTTTTAAATCAGAAAAACACACAGCTGCCAGTAAGGATCATATTAGAACTACTTACCGTCTGCTTACACCTTGATTTGCAGAGATACTGTTAGCTTTCAGGTGATCTGTCAGACATGTCTAATCCTGAAGAACTCCTTTGGAACACTTGCCTGAGTTAAGAAATTCAGTGCTCTTGTAGAGCAAGCTGTTTTCTTCTAGGAAGGTCCTAGACTGCAGAAACTGCCAAACTTGCTGGATGTCAACAGATTACAGCCAATTCATTTGTAGTGCCAGAATGAGCTCAAAAGTGGGGGTGGGAGCATAGCAGTTGTGGAAATAAATAAACATAAATGAAGCGCTCTCCATGCAGTTGACCAAGAAGCATAAGTAACACCTCATCTGAAGTTGCCTACATGAACTGCACAACCAAACATTAGTGACAACCAAGTCAGAATTACTTGATTGCATTTGTTGCTAGTAATCAGGTTCAAGTAGTATGGCCAGGTGCTACTACAAATGGTCAACTTTTAAATTTTTGGCTATGCTCATAATGCAGTAATCCTTTGATTGATATGCCTACTGTAATTGAACACAACCCACCTGCTCTCCACTACAGCTTCATGATGAGCCAGTTTCCTCAATAGTTCAATATTGTCAAAAGGCATGGGCCAAGCTGTCCACAACACCCCTTGCATCAGCTCTGTACCACCTCTCTATATATCTGCTTGTGATTCAACTTAACAACCAAACATAAATCAAAGCCAGAAAACAAGAAAATTCTGTTCTAAGTTAAGCCAGCTGAACCATCTTGCAGGAAGATCTGGCAAATAGGGATTCCTGACCTAGAAGTGGAGATGGAATAGGGAATGTGATCTCCCAATTTAGACAACAACACATCACCAGCCCAGGCCTTCTGTTTACTAAATCACAGTCAGAGATGGAACTAAAAGCAGCTGGCTCCAATGACAAAAGGGAAGACTTCTCTTAATAGTGGCTTTAAATCCTGAAATTATAAACAATACAAGATTGATAAGAAAAGCAAATTAAACACAGGGGTAGGAAAGTCCATGGAGATAGTTTGACTGAGGGTGATAACTAGGCGTTTGCTCCAAAAAACAACAAAAATGTTTAACTTCCACTGTGTTATGGGACCCATACTAGCTGGAAATGCCAGAATAGGTAAAAACAAAGAGTGAGGAAGAAAAGTATTCATTAAATATTTTGCCATATCTCTTAAAGGCTATCTAGATCATGTAGTCACATGGCGAAAAATACTTGGCAATCCAAGAGTATCTAAAGAGAGATATTAATATATCATCTACTAAAATTAAATATTTTTAAACCAGCATATCAGATAAACAACATCCAAGAATTTAGGAAGTTGAATAAGCCATACTATGGGACATTAATTTTTATTTCAGTGATTCTCAAATACTGGAAATGATTAGAAGATTAAAAGAAAGATAACACCATTACAGAAAAAAAAAAAAGGGGGAAAAAACCAAGGAAAAGGTGTCAATCCAAATAACTGTAATATAGAACTTGGTGAGAAAATTTAAAAAATACATTTAAGATAATTAGTGTCAATCATGGATGTACCAAATAAAGATCTTAAACTAATTTAGGATTAGGTTGAAAATTTGGATCATAAGAATAACAGGGTCAAAGGAAAAAAAGATTTATGTAAGATGCCTGATTTAGAAGTACACAACACCGGGTTTATAACTAGAGCAATGCAAGAACATAATTAAAAAATTAGTCTTAAGATTCAACTGAAGTGGGAATAAACTTTAAACACCATTCTGGTGGACTCCTGCAGACTTCATAATATCTAATATTTTTTCCTATTACTGACATTAAAAAACCTGAAGCTTTGCAGATGATAAAAGGTTGGAGGAAAAAAAATAAGCTAGGTCTCAAGTGCAGTTTTTAACCACTTCACTATCATCCAAAATAGCAGGAGGATGCTATAGTATCAAATAAGTACAGACAAAGTAACATTCCTTTGGGATAACTAAGGACTTTCCTGAACTATTCTTAAAAAGTCATCCAGCGCTAGATCTTGTGAAAAGTCTGCAGATCTTTATGGGATCACTGAAGATCTGAGGCTAGAGGAAACTCTGAGCATCATCTAGTCACTTCCCAAGCTCAAAGCAGGGGCAAAGACCCAAAGTTTTACCAAACTTCCTGCAATCTCCACCCATGTTTTCCTACATCCATGACAGATCATATGAGACCCTTAAAGACAATTAAGATGTCTGATGATTCAGGCACTTATTATGGACCAAGTCAAATGTTCTTATCCCTCCAGTAAGAGCTCTACCATAAAGCTGAATTATATTCACTATAATATAGTCATGCACTGTGCAGAGAAGACACAAACCTTGGTGGAGCAGTCTCATAGGTACCTTTTTCTTAGGTTTCTGAAATCTTTCCTCAGATAATGCAAAATGTATCAGTGATTCCCTGTTTGGAGTATAGTATAAAAACGGAAATGGACCGTTTGTCAGAAAAAAAGATAATGATCAATATTCAGAAATTTTTCATGGCACATAGACCAATCCTCTCATTTTGTCTTTGTCTCAAGGCTTTCAGAAATTACTTCTGGCTACAAGTTTTCTGAATAAATAAGAGAAATCTGAGTTTGAGAGAGACACAGACATTTAATATCTTTTAACATTGGGAAGCAAGTAGCTTAGGTGTGTTGCAGTAGAATCCCATAGGTACCATTACTTAAGGAAAGGCTTTCAGCTCTAGTGCCTGGATACATCCATGCACAGGCATGCACCTGCAACACTCAGAAGAAACAATAACCTGCCTTACCTCTGTGATGATGAATCAATTGGGAAAAAAAACTTTGACATTGCATGGAAATTAATTCTCATCATCGGTAACAGCAAAATAAATAGATAAATTAAGCAAAATATCAGCAAAAAATCAGCTTAGACAAGGCCACCCTAAAAAAACCAACCAACCAACCAAACAAAAAAAAAAAAAACAAACCAAAAAAACCCCCACCAAAACAAAAACAACAACAACAAAAACAAAAACCACAAAAAAACCCAAAACCCACGAAACTGCCAAAAGANAAAAACAAAACCAAACCAACCACACAAAAAAAACAACCCAACCAAAACAACTTATACTGCATTTATAATCGTGTGAAAGTACTGGTCATAAATAAGATAAAAATCCTTGTTTATTTTTCCAATTTTTAAACAAAACGCACTAACATTAAATGAAGAGGTAGACATGTTAATATTATTCATTACCTTCCTTTAAAATCAATATGGAGGCTATTGAAGAAAAAGCTGTGGGACTTTGAAAACCAGTGGAATAGAACACCAGTGATTTGAGTCATTTTATACTATCAAAGCCCAAGGAGTTACTTCATCTCAGCTGATATGAACCTAGATAGCACAATAGTATTCCATGTACGGCAAAAGCACTGTTGTCAGAAAAAAAGTTGTCAGAAGCTTTCCCCATGTCCTGTGGAGCCAATGCCAGCCAGCTCCGAGATGGATCTGCTACTGGACAAGGCCAAAGCCATCAGTGACTGTGGCAGAACCTCTAGGGTAACATGTTTAAGAAATAAAAAAAAAGTTATTGCACAGATAGAGTTGCAGCCACGGAAGAATGGAGGATCTCGAGATCCATAGTCCTGGAAGGACTTGTGACCCTGTGGAGAACTCACACTGGAGCAGCCTGTCCTTGAAGAACTGCACCCTGTGGAAGAGGGACCCATGTTGCACCAGTCCTGGAGAGCTGTTGCCTGTGGGATGGACTCACATTCGATAAGTTCATGGAGAACTGTCTCCTGTGGAAGGGACACCATGTTGGAGCGGGAGAGGGACTCCTCTGCCTGAGAGGCAGGAACAAAGTATGACTGTAACCCTCATCCCCCATCTCTGTGCACTGCTGTGAGGAGGAGGTAGAGCCCAAGGGGAAAGTGGTTCTAAGATTTGCTTCTCATTACTCTGCTCTGACTTTGAGTGGTAATAAATTCATTTAATTTCCCCAAGTCAAGTGTGTTTTGCCCATGACAGTAATAAATGAATGATCTCTCCTTGTCCTTGTCTCAATCCATGAGATTTGTTATAACCTCTCTTCCCTATCCAGCTGAGGAGGAGAATTACAGAGCAGCTTTGGTGGGTGCATGGCTTCCAGCCAGGAAACAAAATATTTAACAAGCCAATAATGTTTGGCACACGACCTCATAAAGTTATGCGCTATACTTTAATAGAGATATTATTTTCTATTCAGCGTGTCAATCCAGGAGGGCCAAGTACAGCATCCTTAGCTCTGATATAGCTGATGGTAGAGGGTGACTATGTCTCTTGTATAAACATTGATCCTTTCACTAAGATAGATGTAAACCAGCACATTTTAATCATCTCAGCCTAATAATTTTGAGTAGTGCAAATATCAAAATTATAGATCTCATAGTATACTTCCAAAGAAATCCTCACCTCCCAGCTGGGACCTGTTCTTACTCTGAGAATTCAAGGCCTTGCTTTTATTTAAACTATGCTGTAATTTGGGTAAGAATAAAACCACCATGTAAAACAGATTTGGGTGGGAGCAAAAAAACATCTGGATGCAGATCTCTAGCAAACCAAAATACAAATGTCCCAGGTCACACAAAGTAAGCAGTCTGACCTTGTAACCTAAAAATGAACAATCATTCCCTGGAGTCACAGAATCACAGAATTTTTTAGATTGGAAAAGACTGAAGGTCATTGAGTCCAACCACTAACCCAGCACTGGCACGTCCACCATTAAACCATGTTACAAGTGCCATGTCTGCATACCTTTAAATTTTCTGCAGGGATGGTTTCTCCACCATTTCTCTGAGCAGATCATTCCAATGCCTGGCAACCCTTTTGGTGAAGAAATATTTCTTGATATCTAATCTAAATTTCCCCTGTAACAATTCAAGTCTTTTTCCTCTTGTCCTATTGCTTATCACTTGGGAGAAGAGACCAACCCCCACCCTCTCACTCCTTTCAGGCAGCTGTAGAGAGTGGAAAGGTCTCCTCTGAGCCTCCTTTTCTCCCGGCTAAACAACCCCAGCACCCTCAGCTGCTCCTCATAGCAGTTGTGGTCCAGACCCTTCATCAGTTTTGGTGTCTTTCTTTGGACATGCTCCAGAACCTCAATGTATTTCTTCTACTTCCTCCTGACCTGGTGACACTAACTCATTCACATTTAAAAGCTAAGGGAACTTAGTCAATGTCACACAATCAATGTGCATTTTTTTCCTGGTTAAGTGTATATCCAACCTACCAGTCTTATACTCCTTTTAAATAAGGGCGCCTATGATAAAATCTTGAACAGAAAATTACACGTGTTTTAGGATTTCAAAAATGCCCTTCTAACATGTGGAAAGATTTCCTCAAGTCTGGACTAGGTCTCTACATGCACTGGATGAGAAGTAATAGAAGACTTCTGCATTCCTCTTTCCTTCCTTCATCCGCATGACCAAGCTGCCCTTCTGCAGGATTCAATTTCTTACTGTGAGAAGCAGCATAGCCTTCAGCCAGGGAACGCTGTCTGCCCCAGACCCCTGTTCTGATGGGTGCAGCACGTTGTCTTAGGCTCACTTCCCCATCCCAGTGTCATCACAGCACAGTGCAGGATGGGTTTCTGGTGCCACCAGCTGAAACAGCTGTCATGCCTTTCTCTTAAAAATCAAATGCAAGCAGAATAAGCAAACCCAACAAATTAAGATACAGATTTGAGATACGGATCTACCTCTCCTGGCCAAAACAAAGCTATTTGATTTTTATTAGGGTTAATGCATAACCTCTCTGAATTTCATTAATTTTAATCACTTCTCTCTCACTTCCTTTCAATACTTAAAGGGGGCTTATAAGAAAAATGGGTATACACTTTTCAGCAGGGCCTGTCGCAATAGGATGAAGGGTAATGGTTTTTAATTGAACTAAGGGTAGATGTAGAGTAGGTATAAGGAAGAATATTTTATGGTGATGGTGGTGCCCCACTGAAACAGGTTGCCCAGAGCAGTGGTACCTGCCCCATACCTGGAACCATTCACAGCCAGATGTGACAAGGCTCTGAGCAACCTGATCTAGTTGGAGATGCCCCTGCTCATTGTAGAGAGGCTAGGAAAGATGACCTTTAAAGGCCCTTTCCAATCTAAACCATTCTGATTCTGTGATTCTATGATTTACTAACAGAAATACTGAAAGAGTTTGGTGCATTCACATACCTTTTAGATGGACGGAGCAGAGAGGTTGGGAAAGATGAATTATTAAGAGAAGATGGTGACTGTCAGCCAAGTCATGGACACTCCTGGCATGCCCAGGCTCTGAAGAGAGCAGTCAGCTTGGTCTTCCTATGGGGTCTTTCTCTGTTGCTCCCCAGAAGGGATCATCACAGGTCACAAGGATGCACTGCATGAGTGTACAAATGCCACAGACCCAGGTTGCTGCTGTTTTGTGAGGAGGTTTCAGTCCCCCATTTATCCTCCCTTATAGTATAACCAGCAACATACTCTTTTCTGTGGTTCTTTTGTAGCTATCTGCTGAAGTACACAGAATAACTATTTCAGGAATAATTAAGTTTGGTTCCAAAGCTTACTGAATGTTGGCAGCAATGATTTTGTCATTTCTAAGCCTATAAATCGACAACTTTAATAAAAGAAATGTTGTGTGGACTTGTATTTCTAAGCGTAGATCTTTTGAGCCTACCAGACTGTGTTTTGGTTAAATAAACCAAAACAAGCAGTTCTTCACTATTCAGCTGAGCTTTACAATTTCTGTGCACACCAACTTCTTAATGTGAACTAGCTGCACAGAACTTGGTGGGAGCTGGAGAGCTGGATGGCTCTTGACTTCTGCATCATCATCTCATTTGTACTATACCATCACAGCAAGCAAATAGCGATTATAAAGTGAAATTTACCATGCATTTCCTCCAAGCATTCTTCAGCAGCTCCTGCTTCAAAGTATACCAAGGAAAGGCCAGGTGTCATTGAAACAAAACAAGTAGCATCAGCCTTGATTTAAGGATCTTCTACAAAGCTTCAAAGTGTGCTGTGAATTATAAACACTAGATATTTCTGTGTTTACATTTTCACCAAGACAGTTTAGGACAGTCTGGGTTCTCTCTCTTTGGGTATTCAAACATCTGAAAACTTTCTGCAGGTCACTCTTAAAAGTTTCGAGCCGAAGCACAGTCTCAGCACATCCAGTATTTCACATGTCTAATTGCAACAGCTGTGGTTTCATTGACCCATTGCACACAACATATTAACATCTCTTCCTCACAGTAGAATTTTAATCTAGAAGTGACCAGCATTTAGTTTTACTTACTGTATTTGTGCCCTTGTTTCTAGAGACCATCATCTTTAGGCAAACAATTCAAACTAACTGACTTTGGCATTTACAGACATGTTTGCTAAATTAAAAAAAAAAAGAGGAATGAAAAGTTAGTAATTTCATTTATATATTTCATCAGATTATTGTTATAAGTAGTGGCTTCCATCAAAATAGTCTCAACTAATTCCCAATCAATAAATCATGAGCAATTATATTTCTCTGCTCACCATCCCAAATGGTAATTTTCTTGTCAGTGTCTTCATGAGTGTTACTGACTGTAACCCCAGAAATAATTTCAAAAGCAGTGACTTTCCAGTAGCTCTGGGTTCCCTGTCATACTCCAGCTGTGAATACACTGCATTTTTTTCATAGGTCTAGCACTGCTTTCCATGCCAGTCAAAAATACTTTCTCTACTAGCACTAACATCCAAAAACTACTGTCACACAACTATGTCCAGTGTTAACATAAAAAACTCTCTCAGTACTTTTCTGTATGGTAAAAATCAATATGGCTCTGTTTTTGCCAAATACTACTCCTTACAGTGTGGACTTATAATATGCATTACATGTAGTTCAACAGTTACTATTGTAAAAGTTAAAAAAAATATAGTTAAAAAAATTCTAATCTTAAATCACAGTATATGGCTCAAGATTACAATTTTATGACGGCAGTCCCATGGCAGGAATCAACAGCCACTTAATGCACTAAAAACTCATAACAGGCTGAATCAGAATCTCAACTGAAGAATTATATTCTTTAAATCCCTTCTTTCATTATGGAGGTCAAGTCCTTAAGCCCAAGACTATGAGAAACCCAAGTGGTGGATGGAGGGAAAAAGCTGAAGACAGGCTTTGTAGACAGAAATAATTTTTAGGTAGATGCTAGCCAACAAGTTATGTTATGACTGACTTTTTTTTTTTTAAGTGAAATTCTTGACATGTTAGGTTTGGTACAAGAAGTATTTACATAAAATAAAAAACTATTTATGTAACAGGAAAAGAGAACATATATTACAGCGGTGGTCCAATAATTTACTAGTATCAGAGAACTGAAAAAAGCTTAGCCTGACAAAATACTTTATTCGGAAATGTGCTCCACAGAAGTGTTGTTATTAATTATTTAAGCTCTATGTTGAAAAAACAACGGAACCAGAATCAGTATTAGAAAACTGACATATAAACATAACTAAATCTTCTTGTGTCACTGTTGTCAGACTTCATAAAATAGTCTGATTCTGCCTTTGATGCTCTCTCACTCTTGGCAAGAATTAATCTTCAGCTTGTGTTTTTAAGCAAGCACAGCTCATTTTCTTTTGTTGTCTTCAGACTTTTTTAAAATTATTGACTGGAATATTTCCCTCATCATAGAACACAGGAATTGTTACTTCCCAATTTCCTTACCATGAGACCCTTTACAGTAGTACTGTGAGTGTTAAACAACTGAAGCCCTTCTAGTCAATGGAGTTGGGACACAAGACAATTGAGACAGCAAAGGGCCATTAACACTCTGGAGCCTACAGCTCTGGAAACCTCACAGCCTTCTACTCCATGACAAGCGACTTCCTACACCCAACATATATTTTCATATTTTCACTCTTTGGTTATCAATTCAATTCCAAATTTCCCCTGGGCTCTCTCCAAATGCAGATTGCCTATGAAAAGCTATATAGAATTTTCACCCAATCACACTGTCTAACCAAAGTATCTCTCTGTCAAGCAAGACTTTATTAACTCTCTTTTCTTCCTGCCATCCATTTCCCCAGTATCACTACATCCCTGTTCTGGCTGATCTTGTTTTGACTCACATAAACCTAAAGGGATTCACCCACACCTCACTGGCTACCAGGCTGCTGCTAACCACCTGGGCAAACTTCAGTCTCATTGTCTTGGTCCTGTCACTGCTACAGCATTTACAAATGGCCCATCTTGATCTTCCTGGCTCCTTGTCTACTCACACAGCTGCTACTTGCACATCACAACTCTCTCGTCTCAGCTTCCAAAGCCAGACCTTCCTCCTTCCCTGCCTGTACCTGGCAAGAAAGCATCTTCTTCCATTTCCACCAACTAAAGTGGCTCACCGCTGAAGCAGATCTGTCACATCTAGACTCGGCCTGTCTTTAGCTTTCCTCACAAGTTCCCAAGTGTGTGGAGTAAGGCAAGCATAGTTAAGGGACTACAACAGGAAGGGCTCCTGAAACAGGTTCAATGCCAAGACTGAGGGTTCAATCCGTGTATGGGCCATTCCCTGGAGAGGTGCACCCGATGATTCTTACGGGCTCCTTTCAACTCAGAAGATTCTGTGATTCTGTGAAATGGAAACCGTGGCACTAGCCCCCTGGGGGGGGCTGCCCGCCCGCCTCACCTCGTAAACCGCGGGTATTTCAGGGGCGCACTTTGGCCACGTGAAGCCGACTCCAGAGCTGCGCGCCACTGCTGCGCCCCGCGAGCTGCACCGACACCGGCCAGGAGCCCTCCCAGCCGGGCAGCGACGCAGCCGCCCCGCCCC
>WBNO01015829.1:0-26900 GCA_013400575.1 Peucedramus taeniatus
CTCTGTGTTGTTCAGCCCCCTGCTTGCTTGTACCTGCACTCTGACATTTCTCTGTCCTTTCAGTCACACCTGAATGATGCTGTTGGAGACCAAATCCCTTACTTAAGACTTGATGTTTCTACTTTCTTTGGGGAAAGTTGTCAACATGCAACACAAAGGGACTGGACAGTGCATCCTCTGTTACATATCCTTTACTGTCAGAACTGCAAACCTCATTGTACCCCAGCCATCTGAGAACACACATTAAAGCATTTAAATATAGAAATGTTCCTGAATCTGGAATTCTTATTTTAATTTATTTAAAGAGCTTCTAGCAAATCATTCTTCAGACCTAAAACGAACAACATGCCCTTCTTGGTAACATGATCAACCACAGCAAGGGAAAAATTTAACTGTTCTTTTTCTAATCTATCCCTTGCTTACAAAAATGTTATTATTTTCACCTACTAAGCAGCCAAATGTTATTAAGTAACAACATATTTTATTTAATGTATTTGAACATTCCTTTCCAAGGAAAGATCAGTCTAACTTGCAAGCACACAAGTTAGACTGTATAAAGACAATTTATCTGCTGGAAATCCACTGTTCAACATGTTTGGCTACTATGCACAATACAGACACATTAGAAAAATAAGTACCAGTTTGCAAACAGAGACATGTATTGCACAATGTTTAACCAAATTAGGTATCAGAAGAAATTCTCTCCTGTCAGGGTGCTGAGACATTGGAACAGGTTGCCCAGGAAAGCTGTGGATGTCCTGTCCCTGGAAATATTCAAGGCCAGGTAGGATGAGACTCTGAGCAACCTGGTCTAGCAGCAGGTGTTCCTTGCCCATGGCAGAAGGTTGGAACTAGATGATCTTCAAGGTCCCTTCCAACCTTAAGGTCGATTCTATCATTCTAAGAGTCTATGATGATGATTAACTCAGCCACCTCTATTACTGGAATACAAAAAAATTTACTACAGGGAGAGATAGAAGAAAAAGAGGAAATGGAGAAAACCCTCAAAGATCAGCCACTAAGCAAAAGTAAGTTATTTTGCTACTTTGGTCAGACCCAAACCTGTCATTCTGGTTTTATAATTGCAGATTTCTGTATTTTTAAACACCTCCCTCTCCTGGTTGCTTTAGGAAAGATGCAGACCAAGAATAAATGACAATGCATATAAATATGTTGACGTCAAACATAGTAAAGACTTCTTATTACTTCCTCTAATATTTTCTAATTATAGAAATCCTAGCTTTTCATCAACATAGTAAATTTAAGATATTGTTTAGAGGCACTTTGATGCCACTTTTCCTTTTGAAATTACTTGCTTTCTTGGATTTTTATTATGGACCTTCAATCCAGGTTCAAATGGTCTTAATACAAAACAGAAACTTAAGAGAAGAACACAACAACAAGCAACTTTTCTTCTGGCACCATATTCTTTTATGAATAGAGTAACAACGTCCTAAGATACAGCTCCAGTAAAACTCAACCACCTCAGACACAGAGGCACAATAACAGATGTCAGAACTTTGCAAGCTGATTGTTTACACACCAAATCATTATTTACAACTTAAGAAGGTATAACCTTCACAAAATATAAAGGTACAATTATTAGTGCTCCTTTTCAACATCAAGACACAAATGTACTAACATCACAGGGAAGCTCACTGCAAACAGCACTCACCTTATGATACCTCCTATATTTGGATAAAATCTTGCCATTGCTACTCCAGCTCCTACAATGGCTAGGTTCAGGATAAGCACATGGAAAAGGCTATGGGAAAGTGAAGAAAGAGTGTTAAAATCTGTTATATTTATTACAAAATACCATCTCTGTCCTTCATTTACTCTAACAGTAAACTGGTACATGGATGGTGTTTTCATTTCCATGACTCACTCTATTAAAACCAATTGATTTCAGAGCAAACATGTCATCTACTGAATATTCAGAGTGCCAATTTCTAAATATCTAGTATTTTGACTCAAAATATTCTTAAGGAATAAGAATGTGTCATTTGGCAATTCTTACGAAAAACATCATACACGGTACTCAGCACTCAAGTATTTCAGATGGATATTCAAATACCAAAGAAACAATACTGTATAACTTAATTCCCACAAGAAAGAATTAGCTTGTTCACAGAATGATCTGAATTGCTCAAAGTGAACTAATGGAAACCAGAACAAAGGCAAAGATGCATCAAGTGGAAAACATTACACACACTATAAAAATTTGAACTCTACTGCATTTTGATAGAGGACAAACATTTAAAATGTTGGATGTCTTACGGTATATGAACTGTAATGAATTTCCTTGCTCCTGCCCTATTTATGCTGAATTTTTTTGCTGAATTTGTTTTTACAAATAATTTCCTGTTGCTTTCCTTTTGCATTAAGATGAGAAAAATTGACATTTTCTGTTCTGTAAAAAAAGCTTTTACTGCATGAAACAAATTCAGTGCAGTTATGCACAGAGCTGAGACTCAGGAAAGTATCACTTTTCTTTCGAGAATATGAAATGTTGGCATATTTTAGCATAAGGTAAAGTCAGGAAATATAATAAAAACCTGTGATATTTTCGTCACACAGCTGTTTCTATGAAGGGAAAAAAGAATTCTCACAGAGGAAACATGCATACACTTACAGGTTTTGTTTATTCTTCTGGAGGATATGATTTCCTAAAATATACAAAACCTGCAAGCCAAGGCTAATTTTTTCTTCACTGTAGAAACTATGTGTACTATGGAGGATATAACTAGCTAACAAACTTTTTAAAAGTTACAGCTTCCATAGCTATGGCTGAAAGGCTGCCTGCCAGTTTCCAAGTTAGGAGGAAAGATTAAAGACACAGAATAGTCTCATTAAAGTTCAGGGAAGTGAAGGCAATTAAAACATAAAGGAATAATTTAAGCTACGGACTGTTTTTTACCTTCAATCTTTAAAATTTATTTCAAAAAGACAAAGAAAATCTTTAATTTCGTACATGACATTTTAACTGTGGTACAAGAGGGGTACCTTAGAGACTGACAATTGCAGTGAGACTACAGCAGCTGTTTAAAAAAAACTTAACTGGATATAAATCTGCTAAGATATTATATCCAGTTATATATAAATCTGGATATAAATCTGCTAAGACTCCGTGAACAAAAAATAAAAGTACCAAGAATCAGACTTCTTAGGGACCAAATGTGTACACCTTCTCTAATACTGCTAGGGGAAGCCAGTTAACTGACCTGCTCACAAAAATGTGTCTGCCATTAAAAAAGGTGTCCTCTCTCCCTACACGTGGCAGATCACAAATCTTACTATCACACAACTGAAGGAGAAAGTTTATGGACACAGAAAATGACAGCACTTCTCCCATTCTTTTTTTGCTGAGATTGTTTTTTTAGCAAGAGGACCAAAACCAGTGCAGGCTTGCTAATTCAAAAATGTTCTGTAAATTTGTGTCAGTTCGGAGTATTTTAGCAGAAAACCTGAAAAATCTCTGAAGTATTTTATTCTGGCCTGCTTCAAAGATGTGATTTTGTTGTCCAAAGCTGTGTTTAAAAAAAATTACTTCTAGATTATATTAAATTTTTAAAAGCAAATAGGGATGTCTGTATCTTTGGTGTGAAATGAAACATTTTTCAGTTTCTTGATCTGGGAAAGGATTATTGGGTTGAGGGGGGACAATGTATTCTGGCTCAGTTGAAAACAATGGTCCTCAAACGCTGAAGTCTCCAAAGCAATTCAGTACTTGTAACGTTTTGCAGTTTTCATTGTTAAAATTTATCATATTCCTCAAGAAAAAGACCATAATCAGAAGGTCTGAAAAGGCTTTGCACCTATCTGTTTCAATGTGAAAGATTACACTGCATTTCCTCCCCTGGAATGTCCTTATTCCTTTCTTTACCTTTTGAAACAGCCTGAGTTGTAACCGTGGCAGTGGACATCGGTATTTAACCTGCAAACCCTTTCTTTTACCTAGGCAGATAGTCACAGCTCAGCTCAGTTCATCTCCAGTATAGGGAAAAAGTCTCAGTCTTGATGGAGAGAAAGGCATTACCATTCAGGAAAAAAACCCTACCCTTCTGAATAAAGTAAAATCCGACAGCTAAGGCTACAAGTAGCTACATTATTTGAGACAGTACTTTTTTTAAACTCCAGAGCTCCATGCAGGTGTGTTCCAGACAGGACAAGCACTTCTCATAGCCCATGACATTTTAATAAGTTCTGAATTGCTCAGGTTTAGCCTGACACTGGCTTATAGTAAAATTAACACTCACCACACATTGCAAAAGGACAGTCAGGAAAACAGTATTTGGAGGCAGGGGAAACAACCATACCATTGCTTATTACAAATATACAAAGAAAATTATTTAGAGGACATTAGAGATTAGAAAATATTTGGCCTGTTTGTGCTTAATCACCCTGGTCACATACAGGTGTTTCCTAAGCAGTGTAACTTTCTGCCTCATGGTCAATGGCAACAAAGTTGGGTTGCCCATGACAGGGCTGGACTGTCTGCCTTGGCAGCCTGGTTAGGGCTACTGCTCTGAGGCACATGTTGGGTTGCCTGAAGGAAGCTGTAATTCACAAAGGAAGCACACCCATGGCAAGTCTTTTACATTCTGTCCTTGGTATCCATACTCTCAGCTGGGCAGATGAAGATTCTAGCTCTTTTCTATAAAGGGAATCACTGCTCACCTGCAAAAATCCTGCAATTCCACAAAAATTATAACGGAAAGGAGAAAAAAAAAGAATAGAAGAAAATGCAAGCTTTCCCCTAAATCTTGTTTTTTTCTCTCCTGGCAAGGTTAACCTTTCAGATTGACAGAGTGGAGAAACAACCATGTATGCCAGAAGATCGTTAAAGGGCTTGCTCCATCGAGTTCTCTTCCATGGAAGTGCTAGCTACACTTAAGTCACTGAACAGCAGTGACCATATATATCTAATTAACTCTGGCATCCTCAAAGTAAGAATCATGTCAAAAACAGTGAAGCCAAACCCTAGGGGAAGTTTAAAGACAGAAACTGATTTTAAATCCCCTCAAGTTTTAAATTCTCTCAGAAGTTTGAGACTCAGCATGGAAGCACAGGATGAACACACACAGTAAGGGAAACTGGAAAGCAAGGAAAGAAGAAAATCAGGATCACCCAAGTAAGAATTTTTGAGATGTTTCTGTATCTAAAAATGCATTTTCTTCCTGGAAATCTCATTCAAGTGACATTGATCAAAAGACAATGAATCACAACCTTTAAGAGAAGCCAGACAAGTTAGATGAAGAGCAGACAAGCAAACATGCATGCAAACAGAATAAATGTACTTCATTGCATCAGAAGACACACATCTGTGGGAGAACTGGCAGGTCTGGTGGGATACCATGGAGTAAAGGGATGACAATCATTAGGAAAGCTAAGTGATTTTTGTCTATCAGCTTATTTAACCTCTCAGAACAGGAAAAAAATTTTAAAAATCATCAGATGACTGTTTAGAGCACTTCATGCACACCATGTAATTAATCAAGGGAATCTGTCACAAATATTACTGTAGCAAAGAACCAGCAACAATAATAAAAAAATTGGCTTTCTGTACATATAAGAAGATCCAGAGTCAAGCAAGAAACAGCAGATAAAGCACATGCATCTGGCCCTAAATCAGCCTGTTACATGACGCCATTACAAACATATGTCATTTTAGAAAAGAAAGCAATTACCCAATACACAAAATTTTGGCCTTCTTTAACAACACCAGGGAGAGCAGAGAGAATGAACAGTTCCTTGGGTTTTGTTCCAGTACACCACTTTCCCTGTTGTAATCTATATACCAGCATACATTTTGCAAAATAAAAGAAGGAATTAGCATGCCTTCTCTCATTTCTAAGTCTTTTGCAGGAAGTAGAGAAAGGCTGAAGGATTTGTGGATTGAGTGCACCCTCAGCACCAAGCTGTGTATGATGCAGTGGACATGCTGGAGGGAATGGATGCCATCCAAAGGGATGTGGACAGGCTTGAGAGGTGAGACCATGCAAAACTCAGGAGTTCAGCAAGGCCAAGTAAAAGCCTCCTACACCCAGATCACGGCAATTCCAGGCACACCCACAGGTTGGGCAGAGAAGTGGTTGAGAGCAGCCCCGTGGGGAAGGACTTGGGGGGTGGTGGCTGACGAAAAACTCGCCATGAGCCAGCAGTGAGTGCTCCCAGCCCAGAAAACCAAGGGAATCCTGGGCTGCATCCAAAGCAGCACTGGCCAGCAGACTGAGAGAGGGGTTCTACCCCTCCGTTCTGCTCTGCTCTGCTGAGACCCCACCTGGAGCACTGCAGCTTTGGGGTCCCCAGCATGATGACCAGGAGTTGTTAGAGCAAGTCCAGAGGAGGGCCAGGAGGTTGGTAAGAGGGCTGGAGCACCTCTGCTGTGAGGACAGGCTGAGCAAATTGGGGCTGTCCAGCCTGGAGAAGAGAGGATTGAGCAGGGACTTCACCTTCCAGTATCTGAAGGGGCCACAGGGAAGCTGGAGAGGGATTCTCTGACAGGAACTGGAATGACCGGGCAAAGAGGAATGGGTACACACTGAAAGAGGGAGATTTAGGTTAAATATATGGAAAAAACTCTACTGTGAGGGTGATTATACACTGGAACAGGTTACCCAGGAAAGCTGTGGATGCTCCATGTCTGGAAGTGTTCCAGGCCAGTTTGGATGGGGGTCTGAGCAACCTGGTCTAGTCAAAGTTGTCCCTGCCCATGGCAGTGGGGTTGGGACTAAATGATCTTCAAGGTCCTTTCCAATCCAAACCACTCTGTGATTCTGTGTGATGATGCCTGTAAGACTACTGTGTCTAGCATGTCTACACGTGTATTTGATTTTAAGATAGGCAGAGACACAGGTGACTGATACATGTGCATAACCGAAAGGAGAATCCTCTTTCTTAGAATCAAGGATGCTTTTACTCTCCTCCTGACTGTCGGAAGACAAGACTTCCATTCAGATGAGCAAGCTCCCACTGTCCAGCTTATGTCTATTGGGAAATGTGGGAGAAAAAAAGTTACATATTGTCTGTTTAAGCTTTTAAGTTTGGACAGGCTGAGCTGCTTCATGACTCAAAACTATGGGTTAGTAGGATACACTGCAGGTGCACACAGCAAAGAGTTGCTCATAGAAAAATAGCACTACAGAGTAACTAGAAAGCACCAGACAAAAGAGATGAAAATCAAGTCTTCAGACAATAAAAGCTCCCTTGAAGATGAGTATGTACTTTCTCATTATAATCCAGTTATAATCCATGGTTTATCAGAAAAAAAAAAGGATATTAACCATGATGTGGCTTTTGGTGGAATTTGCCTTTAATTAGATCAAAAATCTAGGCTATAACTTGCAAAACAGCGAACTAATATCTTGGTGCTTTATTATAACTAGTGTCAGATAAAGAAAAAGGGGTAAAACCCAGAGAATGAAATTGATCTGAGAAATACAATCACACCCAGGAAATAAAAACTACCTAAGAGGTAAAGAATGAATCTCTGCAGGTCAACCTTCTTATTGCCCAAGAGCTGTTAGCCCTGATTAATGAGGATTTTGAGAAAAGAACCCAACTATATTAAACTATTAGTATAGTGCGCATTTTCCTACACAAGAAACTACAGAACTTAATATTTCCAAGTCGGTTGTTCAGAGTGAATCAACAGGCTTTCCAGTAAGACATCAGCCTATGTCAGTAAGACATCAGCCTATGTCATTAAGAGCAACAGCTTCATATTTGTAAAACATTTCCCTACAAAAGCAGCTCTGGGGAAAACCAAAAATACAGAAGTTTTTCCTAGAGAGGTGACAAAGTGCTACTAAAGGTTATTAGTCAGCTTAGGTGACTGGTGAGAACCAGTCATGAAGACACATTTCACAACCAGGTAGTAAATCTTTACTACCCTCCCGGAGAAACGTCCTGTGCTTGCTATCAGCCTTCAGTGAGTATTCACTGCATAGAAAATACAAGGGCTGACCTTGTAAATGCACAGAAGCCAGACCCTGAAGGCTGAGTGATTTCTGTGCTGAATTTGAGAACCTGGGATGCTAGAGAGCGAGAGACAGCCCATCAGCCAGAACATGTTACCTTATCACTATAGGTTGGAGAGACTTATATGGCTTCCTTGAAACCATTTTTGACTTCTCAGAAGCTTTAAATACTTCACTAAACGGAGTCTAAAAAAAAATTAAAAATGAGTGAAGCTACCCACAAGACATCCTGGAGACAAGAATCAAGCAAGCATCTGCATCATCAAATTCGTCATACCATGAAGGCTTAAAACAGCAAGCTGGAATTAACCTGAGAAGAGACCAGCATAAAGCTGTAGGTTCTAGGAGAGCCCATCAGGGAAATGAAAACCATTCTGGTCAGAGAGTAACTAGAGGGAGGAGATAGGAAAAGGCACATCCACATAATATAAAGGACAAGACTATTTCCCAGTGGCTGTGAAATCCATCTTTAGCACTTAAATAAATGGCCTTGTTTCCAACAGTAACTTGCTGCAGTTCCTAAAAATCTCAACGTTGAACTGCATACAATTCAGAGTCAAAAAAAGCAGGCACTTATTTCGCTGCCTAATTTTAGGCATTCAGTTTCTAAAACCTATTTCAGGACTTAGAAGAAACCTGAAACTTGGAACAACATCTCTGCAGACCTGAACTGCTGATGCCACAGAGGACATACACGTTCCTTCTCGAGATTTTTTTTTTCCTTTCCTCCATCAACAGTAATTCACAACACAAAATAAGAAACTTGGAGATAAATGGTAACTTCTCAGCTGTGACAAATTCAGTACTCCAGTACTCCAAATATAAATGTCCTAGGTTTTTTTAAGAAAACAAACTAAAGCTGAAATCTGCATCAGCTCTTCCCTGCAGTACAGACACTGTAAAAATGCAAGGGTGTGGCTCATCTCTGAAATTAGCATGTGAAAAGCTATTTTTATAAGCGTAGCAGCAGCCCAGATAACACAACTAACAACTCACTCAGCTAATAGCTCTGTTTAAAAACAGATGGATGATTACTAATCATGCACAATCAAAACAAAGATGGCATGCTGAAAGGTTAGTATCTGGAGTGTATGTTTTTCACATCTTAAGGATTGCAAGATGAAATGCTTCTAGTCTAAACAATTTTTTTCCTGTACAACTTTTCTTTTGCCATATAATTGCATAACCCAAAGGGACTGTGTTGACAAAATTACTATTTATTGATAGAATGAAGAGCTAAACTAAAAGAACCCCCCCTTATTCTGCTCTGGCAAAACTGTATCAGTCCTGATCTGCAGGCAAGTTTATTTTGTGTGCCTATTCACTCTGACTCTACAAACTCTGTGAAACTAGCTTATGAAATGAACCTAATGTACAAGAAAATCCCCAAAAACCTACCCAAATTTCTGACAACAGAAAGCCAGTTAAGCAGAGTGTGCCAAACTATTGTCAAGAAACAGACTTCTTACCTTGGGTAAGCATTTCCAAAAAACTGTCTTAACAGCTGAACTCGTGCCAGATAGCCCAAAAGTGGGTATACAGTCATCATTTGGAACAGCAGGAATATCCTTGCAACAAATGACATGATGTCATCACTGGGAAAGTTATCTAGGAAATTCTAAACATATAAGTAATGTTACACATCAATGGTGGCTTGTTTACATATATCTGCTGGTTTTTAATATCTATGTGCCAGAAAGAATGGGACAAAATCCAAACAACTACAATTGTTAAATGAATTCCATAACATAAAAACCCTCTCCCTCTTTTATAACTGCCTTGCCACTAAATAACGACCAATTTTTGAATATTACTAAGCTGATGTCAGTGTTAATGTTAGTATTACATAACTAATTGCTTTCTGATCTTCTGAACATCCTCGAACAATCCAGGCTGTGGAAAGGCCACCTGACCTTTTAGGCAGATAGATAGATGCTCCTTTTATCTGTCATATCATACCTGCTTATTAAAAACAGTTACTTAGTGAGTAAAACTGCATTACATACAAATGAGGAAGGGATCATACACTACTAGTGGGAACATCTGAAAAAGTATTATAAGACTTAAACATCATAGAAATATATATGAACGGCTTCATAACTACCTGAGATAGCTACAAAAAATAAATGGGAAGAAAATCACTCATTATCTGTTATTTAAGTGTAGATTTCATCCTGTGAAATTATTTCAGGTGGTTAAAAAAATAATTTCATGGTTTAACAGTGGTACCAGTTCTAACTAATCCACAGTCAGATGAAGCCTTTAAATGCTGCCTTATTGCTAAATACTATGCCAGAGCTATAGAACACCTGGCATAAAATGGATCCCCCATTGATAACTGCTATCTCTGAAGCAATTTAGGGTGTGGAAATCAGCTTTGCATATAAGCAGATAGGTTTTAGAGTTTTTAGACTTCACAGGGTATTATCTGAAGAACTCTGCTGGCAAGGCTCACGAGAGTGTCAGACTCCAGAGTGTCAGACTTAACCGTAATTGCAGTGAGGACTCCTATCTAAACAAGCTTGCTTTCACATTTTATTTCTTCTGGAATCCCAATGAGTCACTGCACACACTTCTCAGGATTAAAGAAGCTAAAGAAATGAAGAGGTCAATCGTTCACTTGTTCATTTTGGTCCTTCATGACTTTCACAGAGTATTTATTAAATGTTTGTTTTTCACCGAAATATTGGGAACCACTTATGAATATAAATGAGTTAACACAAGCATTACTCATCTGTTTGTGGCAGTGCCCAGGAGGTGTCCCACCAACTGACCACAGTCAAGCACAGATGTGCCTGCCAGGGTGAATCATGAAGCAAGAAGCAGCAGCTGGGTTTTTTTTATTACGTGATTATTAAAAGGCTAAGGACAAATATGGTATCTTGGTATGTATTAGGAAGAGCATTGCCAGCAGGTCGAGATAGATGATCTTGCCCCTCTACTCAGCCCTGGTGAGCTGTGTCCAGTTCTGGGCTCCTCAGTACAACAAAGACGTGGAGCTCCTGGAGTGGGTCCAGCTCAAGGCTACAAAGATGATCAAGGGACTGGAGCATCTCTCTTAGAAGGAAAGGCTGAGGGAACTGGGCCTATTCCTGTTGCACCTCATCAATGTATACAGGTATCTGAAAAGAGGGTGCCAAGAGGATGGATCTGGCTCTTCCTGGTGGTGCCAAGCAATAGGACAAGAGGCAATGGGCAGAAAGTGATGCACAGGAAGTTCCAGCTGAACATGAAGAACTCCTTCAGAGTGTGAGTGACTGTGCACTGGAACAGATTGTCCACAGAGGTTCTGGAGTCTCCCTCACTGAAGATATACCAGAACCCTCTGGATGCAATCCTGTGCTATACGTGCTGGGATGGCCCTGCTTGAGCAGGGAGATTGGACCAGATCACCCTCTGCAGTCCCCCCCAAAAAACCCATTTCGTGATTCCATAAAATACATACTGCAGTAAAATATCTCACCTGTTCAATACATTCTTTGGATAATGGTGGAGAAGGAAAAGATGCAAAAATTATCACTCCAACATACAAATATGTTAGTCCAACCAGGAAGTACGCAATAGAGAGGTCTCTCACCTGAGGAAAACCAAGATTTTTGTCAGCACTTACACACAAATCGGAAATAAAAACCTCATGGGAAGATTTCTATTTCATGTATTACTGTTACTTTTATATGCATTACTTTCTTCTATTTACTACTATCACTTGTACATTTTTGTTTTTACTTCCTACTACTTGAATGAGGACTTCAGACCTGGTTCTAATCAGATCAGAAAGCTGCAAGGAAATACTCCAAAATGGAGTTAGACAAGTATTAGTTATCTCTCAACACACAAAAAAAGGCACCATGAATGAGATATGCCAGTAGATGTAGCATGTTATTCCTGATGCATAAGCATACACTAGTTATTAAAACAAACAAGAAATCCCTTCTACTTCTTACATTGCACTATTCCTACTAAGACCCTTGGAACACAGACACACCTGCCAAAGACAGAAAGCCTCTATGTTAAATTTCTTGTCATGAATAAAATCTTGCAATCAAAGACATCAGCCTATCCAACTGCAGATGTAATACAAAGGAATTTAATCAAAGGTTTTAAGGAAAGAGTGTTGAAGCTAGGGTCATAAATCCACACTTAACTACACTACATACACTTAAGTATGGATTTAAACCTAAACTTTAATGTTCAGTTCTGAAAATTTTGGCTATCTTTTTAAGATATATACTATATACAAATATTTTCCATTACACAAAAATAATTACAAATTTATTACAGGAAAATAACTGGCAAAATTAGTTAAGTACTTTATGAAACTAGGGAATCCACATCTACATCAGCCTGATCTCACAGCAATGTACTTGTTGAGTTATCCTTCTACATAAATTCCTTCCTTTGGAAATACAGAGGGAGACCATTTGTTTCTAGTCATTAGCTAATTAAATTCTGTATAAGCTTATGTTACAGTACAAAACACTCATCACCTTACAGCAAACCATTTGTTCAGCTGCTGCTAATAATGAGCTTCTTAAAGGATTATTAGTAATGTTTCAATACATGACCCTATTTTCCCAAGACTGAGAAGCAAGTCTTACTAGCTCAGGCATAGCACCAAATTATTAGGATTATACTGGTTTCCAGACCAGGGTGATGATTATCACCTCTAGCCAGCTCACTGAGCATGAGCAAAACTTCCTCTCATCTGTGCAGGGAGATGTCTCCCTAAGTGCTTCCTCACACATTCCTGTTGACAGAAGCAGCATATCCTACACCACTCCAGGCTCTGCCAAGGCCAAGGCAATCCCCAAGTAAAGTATAAAATAGATTATGAGTTTTGAGAGAAATTCAGTTGGAAGCCAGTTTTTGGTGAAAGATGTGGAATCTCCTATTCATTTTGCCAGTGTTTTTGGGGTAGAAGATTGCTTCTGATGAGGAATATTTGCCTCTTAGAGGCTGATGGGAAAAAGGCATCAGTGTGCCTTGAACACATTCCAGGGTGGCCCTCAAGCTCCCAGCAGCTGCACATTTCTAGATGCAACCTCTTCTTCCTGCTGACCAGTTAAAGGCAGAAGGAAGATGATCCCTAGACTTCACTCTACTCATACTGGCCATTGAGTAAGGACTATGAACTTTCATCAGAAGCTGAGCAGTAGCCTTTTCTTTACTTCATATGCAGAATTTTTCCTTGTGAAATGACAAGCTGTACAGATTTTTATATAACATCTACATCTTCAAAAGCACTAGTGCCCACCCACCGTAAGAACTAATTTTAAGAATATTAAATATGAGCATCAAAATTTCTTACAGGTATTTATCAGTAACTTCCATTAACTGCAGGACTCAGAGACACAGTAAGGCAGTTTTGCAAAGAGATACAGACTCATCTCTTGAGGACAGGACTTGGACAATTTTTCAAAACTTATCCAAGACCTTCTTAATGCACATGATCTGCCAAAACCTGCTTTAAATCTGGTATTTTAGGTCCTAATGCACAAAAACAGTATAGTAACTCACAGTTGTTATTTGTACTCTGCCCACACCTAACTTCTAGAAACAGCTGTAAAACTATTTTTGCTGTGATGAGTGCTTGCAGTTATGAGGGCAAGAAAGCTGAAATAAAATTCTTACTGCTTCCTTTGGACATGAAAAATGGTAGATAGGTGTGTGCTATTACCTCCAAAGGTACTTGTACCAGTACTAACCAGTTCATGTTTCCAGAGTTCTTAAGGGTGTATGCTTTAATCTGAAACTAAATGTTGAGATAATTTTGATAATTTGTTTTCATAGCATGTAACACAACAGACTGTTTTCTCCAGGTGCTGTCACCATATGAAGAGTACCCAGATTTTGATTTCAATAAGCTACTAAAAAAGAAACAGACAATTTGATAACCTGGATTTTTTTTTTTCCTCAAACATCCAGCAGCTCCCTTCCAAATACATGCTGCTGTGTATAAGATGGTTATCTTTGTACAACAACATGTGTTTACATAACAGGAACATCTTTTGATTAATGTTCATTATTCCTCAAGAGACCTGGGTTCACTCCCTAAAGACCTTGACAGTAGGTTTAGTGTTTAGACAGCATAATTCCAGATAAAATCAAAGGGCACGTGGGGAGAGATAAAAGGATTATTTTAACTAAGAGCAATAACTACACTTTTTTTATTTTAAATTTGATACTTGAGGCATTTACATTTAAAGTGGACATTGCTGTGGTGAAAGCTGCCTAAGCATAAGAATACAGCAATTCTTAGAGCCACAGTTTAAGAATCAAACTTAAGAAAAAGAAACGTTGGAAGCAGGAAGTATTTGGAGAATTATGGTGGGAGTCTCAAAGTAAGTATCTAAGGTAACATGCAGGTCACAATCCATAAGGGTCACAGCCTGACACCTGCCAAACCCTTCTCAAATACACCTGAAATAACAGGCAGCTTTTCAGACAGAGCTTGGAAAGCTTATGTTAGCTGCAGTTACTGCTGACAGGGACCTCTCCTGGTCAGATCCACAAAACAAAGTGTTAGAAGTGCCACTGGAAGAGGAGAAAATTGGGTGATCAAGGCCGGCAGCAGCAGTAGAACAAAGGAAGAAATCAGTCTCCTAACAAAAGGATGAGTCTGATAAATCAGGTGGAGCTGACATAGACAACCCTGAAAGTACAAGACATTGTATCACATCCGCAGACCAGTCAGTACTCAGGTGCTGGCTGGACCTGCAGCAAGGGATTTGACATGGCACAGAGAAGGCTCTGCAGCTCTACGGACATTTCTTATGTGATGCTGCAAAGAACAGGCTACTTCCAGACCTTGATTTGCCTGTTGAATACCATGGAGAAAATAGTTCACTTCCTTTCTCAGTACCAGTGAAAGCCAGTTTGTGGAGTTGCTTCTTGGATGGAGAAGCCTGTACCAGTGCTTAGTAATGATTACCACATTTGAAATACCTTTCAATCATCCCATTTCAGATTAGTCTCTTCTCATGAGAGATGCTGTCTCCGTAATATCTCAACAGGACTTTTTATATCATAAAAATAGACTTCACCTATTCATGCATCAAGGGCAAGTGGTAACATTTAATTGGGTGACAAAAAAAAGTACTTCACCAGGATGGATGATGCTGTGCATAATTTTTGCAGGAAAGAGTAACCAATGGTATGGCACCATCAATAGAAGCTCACTCTGTTTACAGGGAATAAAGTGTTTCAATACTGCAGAAAATAAGTACCATTCACAGCTCCATGCCTTCTGCAGTTAATACCTAGACAAAAAACATCTCCCCACTCACAGCCTTTCTCCCAGGTACATAAAAAAAAAACAACCTGTTAGGAGACAGCACTAGCGTATTCATGCCTGTAGATCATGGTGGGCTTGTATAGCATCTGTAGTGTTGCTCAGGGAAAGTGATCACAAACATGAATCAGGAAAAAACCAACTAACCAAAACCCACACCTAAACTCCTTTTTGTGGCTGGGTTACATGTCCTATGCAATTTGTTTCTGAACCATTTGACTGAGCACTGTATGAAAACTTATGCTGATAAATACAAAGAGGCAGCAGCAGTGGGAGATGGGACTGGGAAGCTCAGTTCTGAGCTGCAGACTAAAAACCTGCTCACAGGCCTTCTCCAGGCTGTGCTGCTGACATGTGGCTTACTCTGGTGCACTGCTCTTCTCTTCTCACACCCACACCACTGTACGGGAATAGCAGCCACAACAATCCTCCCCCCTGTGTGTTTTAGCTTTGGGCTGTGATGCACGCCTGTGACAAGAATGGAAGCTGCTATTGTTTTGAATTTCTGACTCCATAAGAGGAATGTTATTGTTTGTTTTACTTTTTTCCACCTCCCCAAGGAGTTGTTCTATGACCTCAAGTTTCAGTAAGTTTTGCTCAAGACTAAAACAGTGTCAAGTTCTGTGCCTTTTCACAGAATACTGACGGAAGTGACATGTTAACAGGTCCATCAATAAAACAGTGAAGTTTTTATCCATGGAGTTACATCAGTATCACCCCATCAGATACTGAGAGAAGGAAGCATCTTGTCAATATATGGGAAAAATCCCCCATGACTTATGACAGAGGGCAAGACCCCTATACATATGGAAATCTCCCACTTAGCCAAGCAGCTTAGTGACACAATCACAAAACAGCTCTTCAAGAGCATAGGTACTTCATTAACATTTGTAAAGCACTTCTGAGACCTAGGTGAAAAGCTCCTGTACAGCCACAAAGAGGAGAAGAAATCTCCAGCCAAATAAAACCTCTACAAGAATTACAGAGATTTGTTTTCCCATTAAAAATATTTCCTGTTATACTTCAAAGCTGTCCTTTCTAAGCAATTTGAACATCCTTCTGGAATGCAAAGTTTTGTTAAGGGCTTGAGATCCATGCTAGGGCTGACTTGGAAATTCAACTTAAACTCCAGGGAGGGTACTAGAAAAGCTGATTCAAATGCAGACAGCAGTTTTTTCCTCTTTCACACAGGAAAAGCAAGCTGGAGAACACTCCAGGTGCTGCTCTTTGCATCTGATTGCTTGCTCTGATGTAAAAGGAGGGGGGAAATACACAGGAAAACCTTGAAGATGGAATGAGGGTATTAGGCCTCCTCTGCATATAGAGCTGATTGCTGGAGATCTAGCCTACAGAATTTGAAAGCCACAGCTAGTGCAATCTTGGCCTTCTACACATCATAAGATCTTAAGGAAATAGGGAAAAAGCTTGTTCAGCTTTCTTTGTCAAGACCTCCAGCTGTTAAACTAAATTCTGAGAAGCCTGTAAGCCCCTAGAAGCTAAGCCCCTAGAAGAGTTCCTGGAGGAGAATTCTTGACTCCTTTGCAGATACCTCATTCACAAGCTTCTCTACAAACTTTGACTAGGATTGTGTGACAAAACTACTGAAGCAACTCTGAGAAAAGGTATTACCTAGACCCCAAAACTACTGTTCAGGATTCTGCTAAAATCAGTCACATTTTCCACCATCTTTCATTCTAAAATTGGTCAGTTCTCATTGAGTCCCACAACATTGTCAAGTCATCTGCCTCTTGTGTGCAATTTGGCAGGTTAATACCATCTTGTAAAAGTAAGTTTGGGGCATTCCTCAGGGCTTTTATGTAAATGAATTTGTAATTTATCTTTTACTCCCTCATAGCAATGCAAAGAATGTGTAACTTTTTTCTTATCAAAACACAGGAAAAAATTACTGTTGTCTGCAAATCTAGATATAAATGAGCACAGCCTTGTGAAGTTACTTACATTGTTTTCTTGATTCCTGTTATTCTGAAGAAGTGTGATGACACAATTGTGGATGAAGAAGGCAAGTGTTAGAACCCCTGTGAGCTGAGGGAACAGAATTCTAAACTCTAAATGAAGAAAAAAAAAGTGTTTTTAAATTATTTCTTTGAACTAAGCAATGACAAAATGCAGATGACATACAGCGCTCTGGAGAGTACTGGCAAACTCATGAACCTCCACCTTGAAATGAGACAATCCATCTCATATTTGACCATAGCCAATGCAGATATTTAATCAGGAATACAAGATGCACGAAGACAGTAGTTACTATAGAATATACTTTCCAGCAAAGCCTCTCTGATGGACTCCAACCATCAGTGATTACAAGGTTAATTTAAGATTGGCACATACAGGTTTCTGCTCCTCAACAGTTTAACTGGAAATCATTTGTGAAATTGGAATTGACACAGTGAGGCTATATATGTAAGGGTTCCTGAAGAGGGAAATGGAGGGAAGGAATCATTTAGCCTGTGAGCACTTTCAGTTATTAAGAAGTTACTTATGCTACCAGAAGAAAAATTACATCTGTAGATATTTAAGAGGTTCTGCTTACAAGCCAGGGCATAAAGAAAGGCAGAGCAATTTCTTATCATGCTTCACAGCTTGTATGAAAAAAAATTCTCTCTTGTCTTCATGGGAATAGCATTGTTCTGCTTCTTTTAATACTCAAAAGATGTTCACAAGATGGTGGTTCTTGAAGTGCTGAAAATGGTCTAGGAACTCACCAATGCCTAACATCATTAAAGCACCATCTCAGCTGGTATTACCTAAGAATGTATTTACTCTTCAGAGTGCTAACAGTAATTAGAGAACCCTAAGATAGCTCAGCTTCTGAGAAGCATCCAGAAGTATAGCACAACAATCTTCAGAGATTGACAAACCCTTACAGAACAAACCACAGAGAGCTCCATGCAAACATATTTAAAACAGACTACTGTAAAGTGCTATGAAGTTAGGAAAGTAAACACACTCCAGGCAACTAATGGAGGGCTTATCCAAATTGAAAGAATAAGCTTTCCCTAGAGCTGGTTTCACTGTACCTTCAATACCTAATCAGCATGACGTGCTACTAACAGAATTGAGAGTGCAAGCAACTTCTGGGCTCAACTTCTAGGCTCGCTTTCTATCCACTACTTCAATCTCAATAATAAAAAGCAAACTGACAGTTTCAGAATCTCTCGGTAGCTGTATTTGTATGCATTAGCTACCTGCTTTTTCTAGCAGTACTAGTTTTTGCCAAATTAATCAAACTACTGGGTGCTCTACTTCTCAATGGCCTGTGGCACGTGCGTCCCTACAACTCAATTGTCTCATTTGTTTCTAAGAACAGAAGAAGTGATACTAATGTACAGGACACAGCTCCCTGGAGCTAACTGCTCATAAAATTTTATTTATTGTAAAGGATGGGGAAAAACCAACTAGGACCTAAGACAACACTTGTTCTCTTATTCCAGTTTTCCTAAAAAAACAAACTTGATCTCTTTAGGCTATCTGTTCAAGCAATACTAAATGCCACTTGTTTATGACTATGGCATCTCACAGAGTAGTTTGTAACAGTAATTTGGAAAGAACAAATAGCCATCTAACAACCTCCAAGAAAATAAAAACATACTGATGGGTATTGATGGGATAAAACCAGCTAACGGGTGTTTGAAGAGAAGAGCTACTAAGATTATGGCCTAAAACTTGAGATAGACTGGGAAGTACAGGAAAAACTGTACCTGCAAATTATGGTGAATGAGCTATTTCATTTAAGCAAGACAGTGTGTCGGGAACTTAAAGCACCCTTAACAGTCAGTCTGTCTACAGTTTGTCATTCTTAATTGCTACTGAAACAGGCATGATCTGAAACTGGTGCAACTAGAACTTAAAATAACATAGGTGAAACAGGAGTATGGCAAGCTCTCTGTCACAAGATGTATGTTGAAGATTCCTCTGATAGGCACTCCTTCTCTTCCCCACTGTTGATACTGTCTGTTAACTAAGGAACATCACTGGGAAAGGGATTCCTTGCCACTTTGTCTGGAGGGATCTTTCCTCTACTTGCAACATCAGACAGCATTTCCTCACTTTATTTATGTCTCAGAGGTGTTAAAAGGTGAATGAGAAAAAAAAAAATCTTGAACTCACCAAATATATACTTCACCACTGCATTTTAACTATCTTACCTGGTACAAAAAACTCATTTTCTGTAAACCAGTTGAATTCTAAGTGTATTCCCAGATGAGCAGCCTTTACTGTAACCAGAAAAACTAAGTAGACAACTGAAACTGTACCTGGAAAAAACAAGAGCCAAACAAATACCATGATATAGTACAAAGTATTTATGCAGGGTTTCATTTCTCCTCCATCCATCTAGTTACTAATAGTCAAACAGTTATGGTTGGTATTCATTCCTAACAGAAGACTAGGTCTAAAGTTTTTCTTCTCTTAGAGAGAAATAATAATGTACATGCACACAATGTAAACTTCCAGAAAGCTTAATAACTTCCAGGCGCTGGTGACAACATAGGAAGTACCCTGTAATCCCTGTTGCTGGGCAGGTAGGAAGGTCTTGAGGCACAAACAGATCAGTCCCAGCTTCCACTGCCAGGATTTCAATCTAAGCTGAGACAATGCTGATCATACCACTCCAGCTACTACAATGTTCATCTAGTCATTGACTTTTTGAACCAAACAGCTCAATGGAAAGTGAAATTTTTACTGCACTTGTGAACCTTACACTGGGAGCTAGACGTTGATAACGACATTTCAATGCTACTGATTAAATCACTGTGTTAATTGCAACTTTGGATAATCTTTATTATAATACTGGACTTGCATTCCATCTCATTGGTTAAGAGGCATCCAGCAGTCCTCTGCACAGCTTAAGGACAACAAATGAGATCACAGATGGGTATAATGCCTTGCTTGTGCATACCTGTGGGATGGAGGGTACACAGTCTTGTATCAGACCATTTGAAAGAGACAAGAGCAGAACAGTAACTATCTAAAATTTGAAGGAAACTGAACAACCATAATTAAGACTACTGCAATGAACCTCATGGTCAATAATGCTGCTAGTGAGCAGAGAACAGGCTCCAAGTAAGTGAAGACAAAACCCCAACATTTTAACCCAGCAAGGTTAAAAAATAAACAGAAGGAATTATCATTTGATTACACAGAGCACAGTCAAGAAAATAGGAAAATAAAAGATTCTGTATGCAAAGATCAGAGAAAATAGTCTGTAGTTTTCTAATGACTTCTGTTTCCATGAATATCAAAATAAATAAAACTCTACTGAGATAAATTTCATTATCTCAAAATTGCCTTCCATTTTTTCTTGTCCTATAAACTTCAAGGTTTACAAAATTAAGGCAATGTTGAACAGCTTCTGAATTATATAATAATCTACTAAAGCAATGAGTAATTAATATTCTGTTTTTTAATTTTTTTTGTACACGAAACCCACACCTTTTGCACAGAAGCAGTATCAAGTACCCAGATTCCCGTGTGGTATTTTCATTTAGTGATTTCAGCAAGAGCAGATTCAACCTCTGATAAAGTGTCACTATGGAACAGACACAAACTAGACCTTCAAATCCCTGTCCTCTACCTCCTTTATAATGCATATCCAACTTTTTCAACCTCTGATCCCCATTTAGTTTTCTCTTTCTCTTCATTGTGGGCTTCAGTGCTACCCCTCAGACCTCTTCTACTCCCTAAACTGTGGCCAGCTCCACCCATCATGCATATGCTTTACTCACTTTACCAGCCCCACCTACCTTGGCCTTCTACCTCACTACATGTAAGCAGAAGTCACAATTGTTTCCTCTGCAGCACAGAAGAATCCACAATATTGGAAACTGGGACACGGAACAGCAGCAGGTCATACTGACTGACTGGTGTTGTGATTAATTAATCACACAACATTTTTCTGATTAGCAGAAAATTACTTCAGATCAGAAGCAACTGCTGGTTTGAAATGTTTACCAAAGGAGGAAAAGTATGCCTGACTATGCCAAGGTAATATGGATCACAATATGCTGCACAGCAGTATGCATAGAACAATTTCAGAAAATCTGTTGTAGATGTGATGGAATTTGTTTCACAGGATTATCAAGCAAGAAAAAGGAAGAAAAATGAACTCCCTATTAAGATTCAAGCAAAGCAGCAGACAAAGCCCTTGGGGCTAATAAACCAACCGACAGCCCACTTTGAGGCACAATATGGGCTGCCACCAAAATACTGGAATAGTGACTGGAAAGCTGCGTAATGGAAAAGGATCTGGAGGTGCTGGTTTACAGAAGCTGAATGTGGGCTGACAATGTGCTGATAGGTGGCCAAAAAGGCCAATGGCATCCTGGCCGGGATTAGCGATAGTGTGGCCAGCAGGGCCAGGCCAGGGATTGTTCCCCCTGTACTCAGCACTGATGAGGCTGCCCCTGTCACATGAATACTGCCAGTTTTGGGCCCCTTAAGACAAGAAGGACATTGAGATGCTGGAAGTGTCTAGGGAAAGGAAATGAAGCTAATGAAGGGTCAGGAACACAAGTTCTATGGGGAGCAGCTGAGGGAGCTGGGGGTGTTTGGCCTGGAGAAAAGGAGGATCAGGGGTGACCTTATCACTCCCTACAACTGCCTGAAAGGAGGCTGTGGCCAGGTGGGGTTGGTCTCTTTTCCCAGGCAACCAGTGACAGAATGAGAGGACATGGCCTCAAGCTGTGCCAGGGAATGTTCAGATTTGGAAAATGTTCTTCTGAGAAAGGGTTATCAAGCTTTGGAACAGGCCGTCCAAAGAAATGATTGAGTCATCATCCTTAGATGTATTAAACAATGTGCAGATATAGCACTTATGGACACGGTTTAGGGGTGGACTTGACAGTGGTGGGTTAACAGTTGCACTCAATAACCTTACAGACTTTTCCGACCTAAAAGATTTTATGATTCTACTTACTGGAGTAGTTTACATTGTCTTCTATACACTTCAGTCACAAGAAACCAGTGCTTTAACAGTATTTGTTACCTACCTAGGACATTAAACTTTGCAAAGAAGGACGGAGACTTCAGATTTAGCAGGGGTAGAAGAATTGCAATCAGGTAAAATGGTACTGTTTTTGACTTGTCCCACCATTCCTCAAAGAGTTCAAAACCTGTTCTGTTGCCAGAAGACAGTATCACACTCCTGTTCTGTGGTGGGTGATCACTAGCAGCACTTGGACAAATGACTGGAAGAAAGGAAAAGAAAAATATCCTCAGATGAAAAGGGTTTTACTTGCACAGAATATTCAGAGCCAAGAACCCACAATTGCTGGTGTGGTGGTCCTTATTGCTGGTCCTACTAAGGACTGCTCAAGTGCAGTGCTCAGTATCTCAGTTCCTAACTTCTGTTTGTTTTTTTTCATCAGGAATTCATTCCTAAGATTCCACTGCTAGGCACCTTGCACTCTAATCTAACAGTGGTACAGTTCTTCCAGCTGAACACAACATAGATGATAATTTATCTGAAGCCCAAGTTGTGACACAGGATCATCCTTCGAAGTCACATACCTATAATGAGGTCTGTGCAGTGCCCATGTGTACCTGCTGGAATCATGTAATAGCAGTGCTCCCCTTTGGAGCATTGATATTTGGCATCCTAATCTGTCCCTGCGCACTTCAGTAAGATCGTATCAACCAAAATCCCAGTGCACTGAAGAGCCTGAATTACTGTAAATTGCTCTACAAACAAACAAAGGATTACAAGAAAGCTACTCTAAAAACTGGCAGGTTGAAAACCCATACACTGAACAAAAACACTCTTGTCATCTTTGTGCTGTGACAGGGGCAATCACTGCCAGACAACACAACACAACAATTTTAAGATGTGCTCCAGTAACAGTGCTAAGAGGGAATGTCATATTCCTCTTACGTGGAAGTTGATCAATGGCAACACCTGAACAAGTAATTGAAAAAAAATCAACCAAAAAGACCTTCTGAGGAACGCATGCCTATGAAGCTCTGTGTCGAAACATAAAACTTATTGTTCTCAAAATGTCTTATTTAAAATCTTGGCATCCCACAACACTTGACAGCCGCTATCCTACACTGTCTGCATTCCTGTTCTGTCAAAAAGGCAGAGGCGTAAAAAGCATTCTGACAAATTTCTTGCTTAAAAGAGAATTGTTTCACGAACCTTGAAAAATGCTTTTGTTTTTACTAATCTCCTTGGTAGCCCTGAATGTCTTGTCAAGAGTCACTTGAACATCTGACAGCCCTTAATTTTGTGCAGCAGCTGCTTTAAATCTTCTAGTTGGTGGAGTATAGTGTGGAATATTGTCTGCTTTGCCTCCAAGTTATACCCCCTGCTGCATAAGCATGGGAGAGAACAGCAGATGCAGGAGAGGGCACAAATTGGTGCCTAGCTGGTAAAGACTGTTCGAGGAGCAGGATTCAACACTAGCTCAAATGCAAATCAACTGGTTTTCAGAACTATTTCTCAACTCCTTTGCCTGACTCCAACATCTGCTCTCCAGAAACACAGCTGCAGCTAGTGTTACATACAGCTGCCCAGCTGGTAGTGATATGTTTCCCCATTCCTCATGCACTCAGGATAGAGAAAGCTTTCTGCTTCCTAAGAACACAGTACGGATTCAGTCACTATTACAGAGGCAGGAAAGATTCAGGGGTTGACAATGCCTGCCTTGCTTTGCTCATGCCTCCATTCTACATTATTCTGCCTACTTAAGAACNACTTGACTGCAGTTTCTTCCCTTAGTTGTGCAAATGTCAGACTGTCCAAAAAGCACAAGCAGAGGCTCAAGTAGCCTGACCCTTGTTTCTTTTTTGCACTCAGCATCAAAAAAGCTGTTCTTACTCAAGTTTTTAAAAAAATAATCTTGCCGCAGAACTTGTGAGTAGTAAAGCTGCCCCAGTCAAGATTTTAAACAGTAAACAGGACTAAGGCACCTCAAATTTAGGGTATGAAAGTTAAAATTCCTCAAGGCAGTTCCTCATTGTGCAACTAGTGTTAAAAAGTTAACAGTCAGGCTTTTAAGGAGGATGTATCCGGGCATACAGAAACTTGTAACTGACTCTTTAATACTTATTCTCACCTCCACTTTTTTTTCCTTATTTTTTACTTCCCCAGTTAATCAGATCTCCAAGTGTGTGGTTATTTGCAGAAGTACAAATCCCAGATAGAAAATTACGTTTTTTAAAGAAACACATAGTTATAACTTATGATATATACTTCATAACTGGAATGTGGTTAGACATTGAAACACTACGATCTGCCTTTAAACCCCCACCCCAAAACTGGAAACACAATACTATAAGTGCTTCTTACCTTTGTTACTTCCATTGGTGCCAGGAACAATATCTGTCACATTAATGTCATGTACAAAGTCTGCAAAGAAGAAAAACTCACTGTCAATGTCCCATACCTGCTATTAGGCTTTCATCTGTTGACTTGACTGAAATTTAGTAAAAATATTTTGGAAAATTATATCAGAGGAACAACACAGCAGCTTTCACTCCCCCCAGACTCAAGTGAAAATTTTCAAACTATTGTGTAAGTGTTTTAAGTAGCTCTATGCTGCATTACTTTGTTCTCAGAAGCCCTGTTCCTTTATATTTTCTGAAGACTCCCCACTCCCAGGATTCCTGTTCCACAAGCACACCTCCACTTCTCCCAGCTACTTGGTGGTGTTGATCAGTAGGCTAGTGAGGAGATGCATCTTAAATCCAGCCTCTTTTGGAAGAGAAAAAAAAGGGCATGCAAGCATACCCCTGGTCCAGACAGTATAATACAGAAAAAGCTTCCCTTATTCATTTTCTAATATTTTCTTTTTCAGAAGAGGCTCTGTGGGATGCTTTTTCCATGCTTCCAGGGGAAACTCTGGAAAAATGTTTAAGCCTCACTGTCGTAGAGGCATCTCTAGTAGTGCTTTATTTCCAGTACACTCCTGTGCTACTTTACTGCTATACCACACCAGTTATTTCGAGGTTTCTGCAACCTCACCTTTATAAGGGTATTGGATAGCAATTTCATTATATTTATGTATTATATGTATACATACATACAGAAAATGCTCCATCTACTTGGAAACCAAATTAGTGTGTCACTGGTTAGATTTTGCTTCTGTTGCATGTGGACATGTTATGCACAGAAAATAAGTTGCTGAAGTTGGCTTCAGATTTTTAAAATGCAATTAAAAGTAGCTTGTTTCTCATAAAGAAAGCAAAAGGTCTTGTGGGAAGAAAACTGTTTCCTCTTTATTTATTTTGATTTATGACACCCTGAATCACAAATAAGTTTCTCATACTTACTTCTACTAGTTCAGAGTATACAACAATCAAAAGATTTAACTAAAATCACTATTTCGTGTTCTTAATTTTAAAAAAGTACCTAGTGAGAAGCCATTAAAATTAATAGCTCTTATAGAATTAAAGCACTTTCAAATTTATTATACATGTAAACTTCTCTTTCTTCTGTATTGAAAAAGCAGCTTAGGACTAGCAATTTCATTAGTCGATTTTGTTTCTCCCATAAACCAGAAACTGAACAAGACCATGCAACACCATGTTAAAGAAAAGACATGATACTGCACTCAGCTGACAATTCCTGCATTCTTTGTGTACTACAGATTTCTAGACCATCTTCCCGCAGAAAATCAATTTTTCCCCACCTAAATTGTATGTGCAGATGTTTTAAGAAGTCATCTGAATGTATTAGAATTACACACAGTATAAGCTTTTGCTGAATACTTAGAATACTTACTGAATTTCTGCTTAAAATACTTAGAAACACATGGCTGGAAGATGCCACTGTGTCAAACCTACATTCTATTACACATTTTATTACCTAGTAATTAAGTATGGAAGTTAGGACAAGAAGCCAGTGATTGTTATCTCAGACCGAACAACTTAAATAAGAACTCAAACAAATATAGGTAAGGGATAAAATAACATGCAACTCCCAAGGAAAAGCAGGACTTTTTCCTAGAAAATAAGATCTTTTCACCATTTTAAATTTTATTTTTGCCATTTATAATAATAATGCCATTTATTAGAACTGGCATTATTTAATTTAGAATAATTTAAGATTAAAGTGTTAAATTTATTAAAAAAAAACCTGAAGTCTAAAATGAAATGTCTGTAACAACATATAAATTAGGTCAGCTACAAAATTCATCAGTCATTAACCAATATAGTAAAGTATGTCCTATAGGGATGGTGGGAATTCTAATTAAACACTGTTTGACAGCCTTAACTGTGCTGTTATTTGCCTCAGAGACAACCTTCAAAACAGAATATTTTAAATCTTTGCCAACCTACTCAACGCTATGCATCAGACTTTCAAAGCCCTCAATTCCATCCCCTATTCCCACTACTCTACATTGATTACATACACAAATGCTTGTGTGCCTGTGCATGTACCAGGGTATAAACACCCAGTGTGCTTTCTTTTGTAGCAATGCCACACTAAGAATCATTTTTACTGTGACAGAGTTCATTGCTTCCTCATGGACGCTTGCAAAAACTTCCTACAGGGCAATATTTTAAGTGTGTTTGTTAAAATCTATAATGAAACTGTGTTTTTTCATTATCCTGAAAAATTTCAACAGTCTAGCCTGTTATATGGCTGCTCAAATAGATACATCCATGCA
>WBNO01015830.1:0-11958 GCA_013400575.1 Peucedramus taeniatus
TTTTTTTTTTCATTTTTAGCATTAAACCCAAAATTCAGATTTTCAACCCCCTGGGGAGGGGGGAGGGGGCTCTGGGGACAGCGGGAGGGGACAGAGGGACACGGGGAGGGGACCCCAGCCCTTCCCAAGCCCCTTTTTGGGGGGCAGGACCAAAATTTGGGGATGCAGCCAGAGCCCTCAGCCCCCCCTCCCCCCCATTCCCATTCCCGGGGCTTTTCCTGGGAAAAGCGAAATCCCGGGAGGAGCCGAGGCCGGGCACAGAGGGTGAAACCACTGGAGTTTAATGGAATCGATTCCTACAGAATAAAGAATTCCTGAGAGCCTCCCGAGCCCGCGGCTTCCCGTCAGCACATTCCCAAAATCCCCAAAATCCCGGGGGAACGGCCCCGAAATCCCGGGAAAACATTCCTGGAAATCCAGGGGCACAGCCCCAAAATTCCAGGGATTCAGATTCCCAAAATTCCAGAGACACATTCCCCAAAATTCCAGGGGAGCAGCCCCAAAATTCCAGGGGAACATTCCCGAAATTCCAGCCCCTCCCTCCCTCCACCCCAACTCCAGCTCAAGGCACTGAAATGCTGGAAAACCGTGGGTCCAAAGCCATTTTTCCATAGTTTTTTTTTTTTCTTTTGGGAATATTTTCCTTCTAAATCTCGTAGAAACTTTAATTCCTTCTCTATATTTACACCTGGCCCAGGGGATTTTTGGGAATGGCCGATTCCACCTGATTTTTCCCAGTTTTTTTCCACCCTTTTCCCATCCATCCAGGGCAAAGGGGAGGGAAAATTCCCCTCATTCCTGCTTGGAAAAAGTCAGAAAAACCGGGAAGAAAAAGCCAAAAAAAAAAGAAAAAAAAAATCAACCCCAAAGCAGCTTCTGCCATCCTGAAAAACGCAAAAAAAACGGGAAAAAAACCTTGGAAAACCAAACGAAATCCCAGAAGGAGCACAGCAGTTGTTGGGATTCGTGGATTTTAGTGTATGATACAACTTTACAGGGACAGGGAAAGTTATCCACGGGGAATTCCGGGAATTCTTCTGGGAATTCTGGGAATAGCGGAGTCCGGAGGGGCTTTTCCAGAAGATTCTGTGGGGGATTGGAAGCGGGAAAGGCCCCAGATCCCGAGGGGAAGGAGGAACTGGAAAAAAGCTGGAAAAGCCCCCAGACCTCACCCTCAGCCTGGAATTCGGAGTTTTCCCACTTTTCCTTCAGGAAAAAGGTCCCAGCTGGAATTTGAGGGATCCCTTCCCACTCCTGCTTTTTTTTTTTTGGGTCCTTATTCCTTTGCCAAAGGAAAAATCTCCTCTTTTCCTTCTTTTCCCTCCTTTTTTCCAGCTTTTTTCCTCCTCCTGCTCCCTCGGGATCGTCCGGCCGAGTGTCCGAGGGTCCTTCCCGGGGACCTCTGGAATTCCAGGACTCTGGAATCGCCTCCTTCCCAAGAAAACACACTGGGAACGTTCCCAAATGGGAAAAAAAATCCAGGAAAAACAAACAAAAGCCAAAAAAATAACAAAAATGGTGGGTTTTGCTGGAAAAGCTTCCCCGGCCCCGTCCGGATCCCGGAATTCCTGGGAAGAGCCTGGAGGGGTCCCAGGAACCCCAAATCCCCCCAAAATCCAACATTCCTGGGGGATTCCCGGCGGGATTTGGGATCAATCCCGATCCCAATCCCATTCCCAACTTTCCCTCGGACACCGGGAAGGGCTCTGGGGGAGTTTTATGTACACGGCGCCGATTCCCGGCCTTGGAGCCGATCCCGGAATTCCGGGAATTCTGAGACTCCTGGGAACGCTCAGTTCTCCTCGGGGCTGATCCTGGAATTCCGGGAATTCTGAGACTCCTGGGAACGCTCAGTTCTCCTTGGGGCTGATCCCGGAATTCCGGGAATTCTGAGATTCCTGGGAACGCTCAGTTCTCCTCGGGGCTGATCCCGGAATTCCGGGAATTCTGAGATTCCTGGGAACGCTCAGTTCTCCTCGGGGCTGATCCCGGAATTCCGGGAATGCCGAGATTCCCGGGCTCGGAGCCGATCCCAGAATCCCAGGAATTCCCGGGATTCCCAGGAAGGCCCAGTTCTGCTCGGATGAAGCCAATCCCAGGATCCCAAGATCCCAGGATCCCGGGAGGGCTCAGTTCTCCTTGGATGAAGCCAATCCCAGGATCCCAGGAATTCCCGGGATTCCCAGGAGGGCTCAGTTCTCCTTGGATGCAGCCGATCCCAGAATCCCAGGAATTCCCGGGATTCCCAGGAGGGCTCAGTTCTCCTTGGGGCTGATCCCGGAATTCCGGGAATGCCGAGATTCCCGGGCTCGGAGCCGATCCCAGAATCCCAGGAATTCCCGGGACTCCCAGGAAGGCTCAGTTCTGCTCGGATGCAGCCGATCCCAGGATCCCACAATCCCAGGATCCCGGGATTCCCGGGAGGGCTCAGTTCTGCTCAGATGCAGCTGATCTCACGATCCCAGGATCCCGGGATTCCCGGGAGGGCTCAGTTCTCCTCGGATGCAGCTGATCCCACGATCCCAGGATCCCGGGATTCCCGGGAGGGCTCAGTTCTCCTCGGCGCCCTGCCGGGCTCGGATGAAGGCCATTCCGTGGGTCCGGAAATGCGTCTTGAGGTTGAGCTGGCTCTCGAAGCCCCTCCCGCACACTTTGCACTCCAGCTTCCCCTCGGCTCCGCCGGAATTCCCGGAGTTCCCGTCGTTGTTCCCTTGGGAGGCGCCTCCCGAGGACTCCTCGGGCTCGGCTCCCTTCTTCTTCTTGTGGGAGATGAAGCGGTGGCGGCTGAGGGAGATCTGGGAGGTGAAGCAGAGGCCGCACTCGCGGCACTGCTGGGAATTCCCGTCCGTGCGGTGCTGGGGGATGTGGGCCTGGAACTCCGCCCGGCTCCCCGCCAGGAAGCCGCACTTGCGGCAGCGGAACGGGGCCTTGGCCCCGCAGGGCTTGGGGGTCTTGGCGGGGGGGGTGGTGCTGTCGGGCTCCTCGCTGCAGGAATCGTCCGAGGAGAGCTTCCGCTTGCGGCCCGGCGCCTGCGAAGGGGAAATCCGGCAATTCCCAGGAAGGCCTGGGGCTGGAAACCCCAGCGAGGAGCTCCCGGGAAACCTCTTGGGAAGCGGGGCAGCTCTCAGAAGGAATTCTGGGATGAGGAGCCTCTGATTCTGCCACCAACGCTGAAATTCCCAGGAAACCCCAGGAAATTCCCAGATAGCCCCACCCGGGCAGTCCCAGATCCAAAACCTCCCCACCTGGATAAAGTTTAGAGCTGGGATTTGCGGGTTCCCAGCAGGATTTCCGGGATAAACCCCCCCCCTAGTCCTGCCCCAAACCCCCAGAATTCCCAGGAAAGCCCAGGAAAGCCCAGGAAAGCCTGGAATTCCGGGTTACCCCACCTGGGCGGGGCCGGGGGGGCCGCGGGCGATGACGATCTCCTGGCTGCGGGCGGGGTCCGTCACCTTGATCCCGTGCCGCACCTGGATGTGCTTCTCCAGGATCAGGCGGCTGCTGAAGGTCCTCTTCCCCTCCGTGCAGTACCTGGGAACGGAGCAGCCCGGCTTTCCTGGGAATTCTGCCGCTGGAATTCCCGAATTCCAACCCCAAAGGGGACTGGGGGTGATACAAACCCTGGAGTCCTTCCCAATGCTTTTCTTCCCTCCTCATTCCCAGAATTTCAATTCCCATCTTGGGCAGAGCAGGTGAGAATTGAGCCCTGATCCCTTGGGAATTAAGCCCTTATTTTCCTGGGAATTAAACCCTGATTCCCTGGGAATTAAACCTTGATTCTTTGGGAATTAAACCCCCATTCCCTGGGAATTAAACCCCGATTTTCCTTGGGATTAAACCCCCATTCCCTGGGAATTAAACCCCGATTTTCCTTGGGATTAAACCCCGATTCCTTCAGCATTCCTCCTTTTCCCTCCCCAACCCCGAAACCCCCTCGATCCTCCCTGATCCCTGCTGATTCCCAGACATCCCAATCCCCCAGACCCCGTTTCCCCCAGATCCCCTCATTCTGCTCTCCAGGAGCCCCGGCAGCCCCGGCAGCCCCGGCAGTACCGGCAGGGGTAGACGCGCTTGATGCCCTCGTGGTTGACGCGGACGTGGCGCCGCAGGCTGGGCGCGGAGCAGAAGGAGCGCTCGCACAGGTGGCACGGGAACTTCTTCACAGACTGCGGGGAAAACCCGCTCAGGATCCCGGAGAAACCCGGGAGAAACCCGGGAGAAACCCAGGAGGGATCCCGGAGACACCCGGGAGAAACCCGGGAGGGATCCCAGAAAAACCCCAATCATGATCCCGGAAAAACCCGGGAGAAACCCAGGAGGGATCCCAGAAAAACCCTGCTCAGGATCCTGGAGAAACATGGGAAAAACCCAGCAGGGATCCCGGAGAAACCCGGGAAAAACCCAGGAGGGATCCTGGAGAAACCTGGGAAAAACCAAGGAGGGATCCCGGAGAAACCCAGGAAAAACCCAGGAGGGATCCCAGAAAAACCCGGGAGAAACCCAGGAGGGATCCTGGAGACACCTGGGAAAAACCCAGGAGGGATTCCAGAAAAACCCTGCTCAGGATCCTGGAGACACCTGGGAAAAACCCAGGAGGGATTCCAGAAAAACCCTGCTCAGGATCCTGGAGACACCTGGGAAAAACCCAGGAGGGATTCCAGAAAAACCCTGCTCAGGATCCTGGAGAAACATGGGAAAAACCCAGCAGGGATCCAGGAGAAACCCGGGAAAAACCTAGGAGGGATCCCAGAAAAACCAAGGAAAAACCCCGCTCAGGATCCCAGAAAATCCTCGCTCAGGATCCCAGAAAAACCTCGCTCAGGATCCCAGAAAAACCCGGGAGAAACCCAGGAGGGATCCCAGAAAAACCAGGGAAAAACCCAGGAGGGATCTGGGAGAAACCTGGCAAAAACCCCACTCAGGATCCCACAGAAACCCTGCTCAGGGTCCTGGGAAAAACCCCGCTCAGGATCCCACAAAAACCCCGCTCAGGATCCCGGAGAACCCGTGAGGAACCCCGCAGGGATCCAGAGGGGTCCGTGAGCCTGCAGGAGCCCGGATTCCCACTCCAGCTGGATGAGCTCCAAACGGAGCTCCCAAACCCCGCCCGGAAGGATCCCAAGATCATTCCCTCAGCGCAGGAGCTGTCCCCGGGAGCCGCCCAGCCTCACCTTGCCGTGCTCCCTCTTCATGTGCGCCACGTACTCGTCGCGCTCGGGGAACCAGGAGTGGCAGACGCCGCAGGTCCAGCCGCCGCCCTTGCCCTTGCTGCCGCCCTTGCGCTGGAAGCGGCTGCGCTTGGCCCGGCGCAGCTCGGGCGAGCTCGGCGGCTCGTCCTCCTCCGAGGAGCTCGAGGACTCCTCGGAATTCCGGGGCACCGGCGCCTCCAGGGGCTCCGCCTTGGGCGTCAGCAGGGCCGGGCACTTCCTGGAGGAGTCGTCCTTGGATTTCTGGGGCTGGTGGGTGTTCTGGGGAAGGGAGAGGTGGGAATTTTGGGGTGGGGATTTGGCGGAGGAGGGAGGTGCGGACGCGGAGGGACACGGCCGCTGTGCCTGGCGGATCCAGGGATGGGGAATCCATGGAATCACCGGGGCGGGATCCAGGATTTATCCCAAAGATCCCAAAGAAACCGGGATAGGCAATCCTGGAACGGTTTGGGGTGGAAAAGATCCTTAAACCCCACCCAGACCACGGCTCCCGCTTCCCTCCACTCCCCACCCAAGTGGGGCTGGAATTGGGGCCTTTTCAGCTGGAATTCCTCCGCTCCCAGCTGGAATTTTGCCACTCCCAGTTGGGAGTTCCAGGTGGAATTGTGTCTGACCTTGAGGTGCTCGAGCATGGTGCGTTTCTGGGCGAAGAGCAGCGGGCACTGCGGGCAGCGGAAGACGCTGACGCGCTGCGGCAGCAGGTGCTGATCGAAATGCGACGACAGCAGCGGCTTGTGCGTGAACACCGTGTCACACATGGCACACTTGTAAATCATCCTGGGGGAAACGGGGGGAAAAGGGGGAAAAAAGGGGGAAAAACGGGGAAAAAGATGGGGAAAAAACGGGGGAAAATGGGGAAAAAATGGGGAAAACGGGGAAAAAATGGGGAAAACAGGGAAAAAACGGGAAAATGGGATGGGGGAGACAAGGGAGGGAGGGGAAGGGAGCGGGGAAAGAAGAGGGGAAAGAGAATTAAGGGAAGGAAAAAGGAGGGAAAAGAGAAGGAAAAAGGGAAAGGAGGGAATAAGAGAAAAAAAGGGAAGGATAAAGGAGGAAAAGGGAAGGAAAAAGGGAGGAGAAAGAAAATGGGAAAGGAGGGGGAAACAGAGAAAAAGGAGGGGAGAGAGGAGGAAAAAAGAGGGAAAAAGTGGGGAAAAAGGGAAGGAAAAAGGAAGGTGAGAGTTGAGCTCCTCCCACCCACGGAGGAGGTTCTGCCAACCATGGAATATTCCCAGTTCTCCCAGTTCTGGAATCCTGGAATTGCTCAGGCAGGAAAAGCCCTCTGGGATCACCACATCCAACATCCCCAAGTGCCACATTCCCAAATTTTCCAGCCAACTCCACCACCAACTCCCTTCCCACAGCAAAACACTCCCAAATCTCCCATCCCAACCTCTCACTCCCAGACCTCCCATCCCAACCTTTCCTGGGATGAACCCGAGCCCGCTCCCTCGGACCCCGGGCACTGGAATAAACTGGGAATTGGGGAAGAGCTGGGAATTTTCCCCAGGAACACTCACTTGGACTGCTGGTTGCTGAAGCCGGGGTGCTGCGTGTAGACGTGGGCGTGGGCGCTGGGGGCAGATTTGAAGGCCATGGGGCAGATGGGACACTTGTGGAAAACCTCGCAGTGGGAACTCTGGATGTGGGACTTGATGGAATTGACGCCGCCGAACACCACGGAGCAGCTGGGACACCTGGAAAATTCCCAATGGACACCAGGATCCAAAGCAGTTCGGAAAACCTCGCAGTGGGAACTCTGGATGTGGGACTTGATGGAATTGACGCCGCCGAAAAACCAGGATCCAAAGGGACACCTGGAAAATTCCCAATGGAAACCAGGATCCAAAGCAGTTCTGGGGGAATTCCCAATGGAAACTGGGATCCAAAGCAGTTCTGGGAAAATTCCCAATGGAAATCAGGATCCAAAGCAGTTCTGGGAAAATTCCCAATGGAAATCAGGATCCAAAGCAGTTCTGGGGGAATTCCCAATGGAAATCAGGAACCAAAGCAGTTCTGGGAAAATTCCCAATGGAAATCAGGATCCAAAGCAGTTCTGGGGGAATTCCCAATGGAGACTGGGATCCAAAGCAGTTCTGGGGGAATTCCCAATGGAAACTGGGATCCAAAGCAGTTCTGGGAAAATTCCCAATGGAAATCAGGATCCAAAGCAGTTCTGGGAAAATTCCCAATGGAGACAAGGATCCCAAAGAAGTTCTGGGAAAATTCCGTCAAGGATCCGAACCCAAACCAGTTCTGGGAGAATTTCCAACTGGAACCAGGATCCCAAACACGGATTCCTGGAATTCCCAGGATTCCCTGGCTCCGTGGGAGGAGCCCTTGAGGTGGGACTCCAAGCTGCCCAGCAGGAAACTCCCCCCGCATTCCATGGGCAAACCCCAATTCTGGGCCTTCCCGCGGTCCCACCACCCTTCCCAACGCCCCCCCACCCCCGAATTCCCGGGATTCCCGGGATTCCCTGGCTCGTACCTGTATCCCACCCTGCGGGAGAAGTGCAGGCAGGAGTCCTTGAGGTGGGACTCGAAGTTGGCCAGCAGGAAGTTGCCGCCGCACTCGGGGCACACGTGGGGCGGGCGGCTGCGGTGCATGCGCTGGTGCGCGCCGAAGCTGCAGCGGTTCGGCAGGATCATGGGGCACGCCGAGCACACCTGGAAAACCTGCATTGACCAGGGAATCCCGGGAATCCCGGGAGCCCAAGCGGAGCGGGGAGAGCTGCGACAGAGATCAGGACGGCAAACGGCTCCCGCAAAGTTCCATCAAGGAACGGGTCTGAAATGGTTCTGGGGTTCTGGAAAACTCCCAGCTGGGACTGGGATTCAACAGGTTCTGGGAGGATTCCAGCAGGGATCAGGATCCCAAAGAGTTCTGGGAAGATTCCAAAAGGGGTGGGAGGAATGGGATGGGATGGGATGGGATGGGATGGGATGGGATGGGATGGGATGGGATGGGATGGGATGGGAGGAATGAGATGGGATGGGAGGAAGGGGATGGGAGGAAGGGGATGGGATGGGAGGAATGGAATGGGATGGGATGGGATGAATGGATCCACGGACCCAAGCTGCATGTTCTCACTGCTCTCCCACCATCTCCCACCTTCTCTCTACCATCTCCCACTGCTTTCCTTCCATCCTCCCACTTCTCCACCACCTTCCCATCCTCTCCCACCACCACCTCCCAGCCTCTCCCCGCTCTCACCGTGCTGCTGCTGCTGGTGGCCACCCCGGCCTGCTGGAAATGCGCCGCCAGCCCGGCCTTGTCCTTGCACTGCTCCTTGCACTCCAGGCACCTGAAGCAGCTGTAGCTGCTCTGCTCCGAGCCCAGGGGCAGCACCGGCAGCTCCTGCGCCGCGGTCCCGCCCTCCTGGGCCACCTTGCCGGCCGGCAGGGCCAGCGACACCAGCGGGGTGATGTCGGGCTGGCCGATCATCTGCTCCAGGGCGATGGGCCGCATCACCAGGTGCGAGCACTGCATCACCAGCCCCTTGTCCTTGTGCTCGCGGGCGTGCAGCAGCAGGCTGCACTTGTTGAAGAACACCAGGCGCTTGGTGCAGTGGTTGCAGGTGACCTCGATGCGCATGCTGCGCCGGTCGTAGTGCCGCGCCAGGCTCTTCTCCAGCGCGAAGGCGTCGCCGCACTCCAGGCAGCGGTAGCCCGCGGGCGGCAGCGCCAGGCTGGACTCGGCCGGCGGGCTCAGGTTGGGTTTGTAGGTGGGCAGCAGGTTCTTGCTGTTGAGGATCTTGTTGAAGGCCTCCACCAGGCTGGACTGGCTGCGGGAGATGACGGTGCCGGCCACGCTGGGCGCCGCCTTGGGCAGCGCCGCGCCGCCGTTGGCCTTGGCGCTGCCGTTGCTTCTGCCGTCCCCCTTGGGGAGGGGCTGCGGCACCAGGTTCAGGATGTTCTTAGCCACGGATTTCCCGCTTTTTCCCGGGAGAACCACGGATTTCTGCTGGGCCACGCTGGCGGCGATGAGCATGGCGCTGCTGGCGCTCTGGATGGTGGCCACGGGCAGCACCGTGCCCTTCAGCTTGGTGCCGTTGCCCAGCTGCACGCTGACGATTTTTGGCCCCTCCGTGTTTTTCAGGGGGCTGGAGAGCTCCGATTTCTCCTTGGCCGCCGCCTCCGAGGCGATGCCGGCGGGGCACTCCAAGGGCTCCTGGGAATTCTGCTCGCTCGGGATTTTGGTGGAGGGCGGCTCTGAGTCCGAGGACACCCTGGTGACCGTCCTGGTGATGCTGCCACAGGAGGTTTTGATGGTCTTGATGCGCACCTTGAGCGGCCGCGAGGAGCTGGAGGACGGCGAGTTGGTGTTTTCCTCCTCCTCCTCCTCCTCCTCCTCCTCCTCGCCGCTGGAAACGCTGGGAGGGCTGCCCATGGACTTCCCCACCATTTCCCGCTCCTCCTTCAGGGAGAGCTGCTTGGGGGAGGGCGGGATGGGAATTCCCGGGGAGGAGAAGGGCTCCCGAGGGCTGCCAGGAGAGCGTTTGAGCTCGGCCGCGCTGCCGCTGCCGCCGTCCAGCGCCGCCGGCTCCGCTCCCGGCCAGGCCGCCAGGGGAGAATCCTCGGCCGAGTAGCGGACGGTGACGGATTTCAGGTGATCCAGCACCAGCCCCTTGGGGCTGCAGCCCCTGCCCGCAGCCTCCTCCGAGTCCGACTCCTCCTTCTTGATGCAGGCGACGGGGTGGGATCCGTCGCCGGCCGCTCCCGCGCGGAAGGGCGCCGGGAATGCCGGGTCCAGGCTCTCCGCAGCCTCCGCCAGGGGCTCCTTGCAATCCAGGGAGGGGCCGGGGGACGCGGCCAGCGCGGGCACGGCCAGGGATTTCTCCTTGGCTTTGCACTCCCGGGATCGGTCGATCAAGCCGGCGCCGTCCTCGCTGGGGTCGGGGCCGAAGTGCGAGAACAAATCCAGCGCCTTGGCGCTCTTGTCCTTGGCCCAGCAGTCGCCGTTGGCGGAGGCGTCGCCGCGGGCGCCGGGCGAGCGGGGGGGCTCGGGGGCTCCGAAGCCGTTCTGCAGCAGCCGGGGGGCCAGCCCGTGCCCGTCCTTGGCGCGCGGCTCCAGCCCGTCCAGCTGCTCGGGGCACACGGTGTTCTTGACGATGACGCTGACGGCCGAGATGTCGGGGTGGGGCAGGGCGTGCTCGGCCGCCGCTCCCGGCTCCCCCGCGGCCGCCTTGCCCTGGGCCTCGGGCTCCTCGTGGTGGGAGTGGATGGCCTCGTTGGCGTCGATGTCGGGGATGTCGAAGGCGGCCAGGAGGTCGTCGAAATCCGGGGTTTTCATGTCCCCCATGGCTGGCAACTGGGGGGAGCTGGGACAGCGGGACAGGGCTTGAGGGCGGGGGGAACTGGGGGTTTCCAAGGGGGAATTCCTGGATTTCCATCCCCATAAACCCCAGGGAATCCCAATGTCCCATAGCCTTTGCCATTCCCATTCCATCCCTATTTCCGTTTTATTTTTCTTCCTATTCCATTCCCATTCCCATTTTCATTCCATTTCCATTCCCACTCCACCCCTAACACCTCCTTTCCATCCCAAATATTCCCCCTTTTATCCCAAAAATCTCCTTCCCTTCCTAAAAATCCCCATCCCCATCCCAAAAATCCTCACTCCCATCCCAAAAATCCTCATTCCCATCCCAAATATTCCCCCTTTTATCCCAAAAATCTCCTTCCCTTCCTAAAAATCCCCATCCCCATCCCAAAAATCCTCACTCCCATCCCAAAAATCCTCATTCCCATCCCAAATATTCCCCCTTTTATCCCAAAAATCTCCTTCCCTTCCTAAAAATCCCCATTCCCATCCCAAATATTCCCCCTTCTATCCCAAAATTCCCCTTCCCACCCCAGCCCTGCTGCTGATCCGTCCCCTGAGCTCCCGGAACAGCCTCGGGATCCGAGCCCATCCCGGCTCAATCCCAGCCCTGTTCCCGACCTGGAGCAGGGCCCGGGATCTCTCACATCCCAGGGACAGCAATTCCCTGTTAACCCCTGCAATTCCGGGATTCCGGCGCCTCCAGCAGCCCTGGAAGCTCCCGGGATTTTTGGTTTCTTTAGGGAAAAACTCCTTTCATGAGGAGAGGTTTTGATCCCACTGTTTTCCAGCTTGGAAAAGCGGGAAAAAGGGGAAAGAGCCGTGGATCCAACCCCAATTGCAGCCCCAAATTCCCTCTGGGTCTGAGGCTCCTGGACAACCCCAAGCAGGTGGAATTCCGTTCATTTTCCCTCTGGAATGTGCCTGGGAGAGGCCTCTTCCTTCCCAAATGCCCCTTTTCCTGCCCTTTTATCCCATGAAAGGCCTCCCCAGGTAGGGAATGAGTCCTTTGGAAAAGCTGGGAATTGTTTTCCAGGGGGAATTGTGCTCTTTGTCCTCCCCCATTCACATCCAAATCCTTGGTAATGTCCGGGATGGATCCCGATCTCCCCACCCCAATTCCTCCTTCTCCGATCCCAATCCCAGCTTCTTTTCAGGAATAAACACACCCAGGCCTGGAAGATCCCGGAGGAGCTGTTTGGGATCAGGAGTGGGGTTTGGGAACAGCCACACACAGGGAGGGATCATCCCAAAATTCCACCTGTGGCAAATCCCAAACCGATCCCAAACCCCCCCTCCCCATCCCAAACTCCCCATCCCCATCCCAAACTCCCCATCCCCATCCCAAACTCCTCATCCCAAACTCCTCATCCCCATCCCAAACTCATCATCCCCATCCCAAACTCCCCATCCCCATCCCAAACTC
>WBNO01015832.1:0-46980 GCA_013400575.1 Peucedramus taeniatus
CAGGGATGGGACCAGCCAAAGAAATCAATCAATAGAAGGGGCCTTTAGCTAAAGGTTAGACAATGTTGTAGTAGAAACCCTAGGGACTTTTTAAGCAGCTACTAAGAAAAGGTTTTATTGTGCCTTCCTTCACAACCTGTGTAGGCTTCAGAGGTCACTTAAAGTAAATTCCAAATAAAAGGTCTTTTCACTTTGTATATTTGAAATTATTTTACTCAGAAAAATGAGCTCTTGAGGTGATGAGACCATCACTGCAGTCAGATGTACTTAAAATAACTTCAGTGGTACAGATTTCTTTGAAAGAAATTTTTAAAAACTAAAAAAAAAAACAAAAAAAACAACAGTATTTTATATCACATTCATCAACTTCAGTTTTTATTTTACACAATAACATTCCTACAGACTAATTTGGCCTACATCATCCTGTCTTTTATAAACAAGGCTACTGATATGCTACAACTTTTTCATTCCCCTCCCTCTTCATGAATAAGTTTTTTTCCTAATATTTGATCCATACTTTTCATAAATTCTTGTGGAATACTTGTTTAATGCAGTAAGCTCTACTTTTGAATTGGAATTGGAATATATTTCTCTGACTTGATAAATACAAGTCCAACAGAATGGATTAATAACTAGGCTACAAGTAGATGCCTGTGAATCAGTTGGTAACAATCTTACTGTAATGACTCTTTTGAGTTTCAGCTCTTTCTGACATTTGATCACAATAGACTTTAGTTAAAAATGTCAGCTGTTTAAAGCAAAGCCTTTTCATTAACGAGGTCTTGTGGAAAAAAATAGAAGTCTACAGAAAGGCAGTTGCTGCAGCTCACCTGGAATACAAAATTGCCATTGTTATCACTGCTTCCTTTGCCACTGAAAAATTTTATAGCAGGAATAATATAATACAGTAGTGTTAAAATCCAGAAAATAAACTGGGTTGTTCCTGATCTCAGCTGAATACTTCCCTGCACAATTGGAGCCATGTCAAGCTGACTTGCCATTCATTATGTGCTGCATTTCTCAGGCATTGCTTGTAGACAACTTCTGAATTACACCTCTTTGTCCTTTTGCTGTCCTGATTCTACAAGAATCTTTTATATTATCTTGTTTTGTAAATAAAAATGAGAAAGAGAGGAAGGCAACAATATTTTCTGAAACTTCACTGAAGCACTGTAAATTAGGGCAGCCTAATCCACAACCATTGTGTACATAATTTTCACTGAACTAGATTTTTATAGACACTTACCCCAGTGTTTTTTGGTTTTAAAGCTAAGAATGTTCTATTATGTATAATGGGTCATGCCATGTACTCTGCACTAATTTTTTTGCACTTTTTTTCTGTTACTATGTTCTTTCTACAGGGGGATAGGGCATGAGAAAGGTGAGGAAAGACTGTTTAATGAAATACTATTGTGGGGCTGAATTTATGATGTGTACAGGTATATTCCTTCCATTCTTACTCAAAAAAAAATCAGAAGCTAACACAAGCAGGACTTTTTCTCAATATATGGCACAGAGTCAGTCTCCTATGTGTGCACACTTGGACTCAGGCTTTCCATAATTTATGTGCTTGTTGCACCTTCTGTTTTTCTCGTGGCATGTCCATACTGGATAGTAAAAAAGTGAATTGTAGTTCTTTGCTTGTAGACTAATAATTGGAGAAAAAATAACATAAGGCAAGCTGAAAACCACGTTTTTCTAATGTCCATAACTTGAGAGTAAGACAAATTTTGAAAGGCCTTTTAATTTGATGATGAATTAAACAATTCCACTTTTCATGACTTGTAAGGTTGTCCCCAGATGAAAACAACCATAAGAACTCATAAACAATTGCTGGTCAAGCCTGTGCTTTTGACTGCTGTGTAAACCTATCTCTAATTGGAATGGCCTGCACTATTTTGTTATACAAATGACAAATGACTTAATATTTTATTTATGCCTTGCTTCTGGCATCAAAAATTGTAATTATACTTGAAAAAAATACAAGGTTGGTATTCAGACTTCTTTTTAAGCATTCTTTCTACCCCTATCACTCCATTTTATACCTCAACATCATCTTTGTGCTAAGTTTTGAGACAGTCTTTGTTTTGAGAACAGCATTTTGGGTACTCTTTTGGTTTTGTAGTCAAAGATACCTATGGGATATTTTAGAGCTGCATTATAGTAATTCAGTCATTTTTGTGGAGTATACTAGGGCCGAAAGAGGTGACAGCATAATACAGGGGCAGAACAGGGATTAAATTAGCAGATTCTTTCATAGTCTATTTTAGTCACTAGTGAAAAAATGTCTTTTGGCAGACCCTGTTTGCAGATCAGATAGTCATTTATTAGCATTTTTCCCCCATTCAAGTTAGGTGTGATAGCATTAAAGAGGAAAAAATGCAGCTTTGCTTCTTGCAAATGGATTGAACATTAGTTACTAAAGGATGGTGGAAAAGTTATTACTTTGTGCTGTGCTATTATACTAATAAATATGTTTCTTATGTTCTGTTTACCATTTTATGACATTACATTAACAGATGATAGTGTAGCAATCCAATAAATAAATACTTAAATATGTCTTTCTAAATGCTCACAAGACTGTTCACAATAGTATCACAACACCTTGCAAAGGCTGTTTCATGTGAAAACAATTAAGCAGGTAATTATTTTCAGCTTTGTCAAAATAAACTGCAATTTGGAATCTGTGTAAGCTTATTAGAAACTCATCATATTTTTCATTTGAAGCTCTGTTTATTTGACATTTTTTCCTTTACTCATTGATATTTGTAGCTACTACTGGGCTTGCCTCACCCAGTTCAAGACGAAACTCCCATTAGAGTGGAATTGATGGACTCTTGAAACCTGTGCGTTAATTTCTCTATGGGGTAGTTTAGACCAAAGTCTGGAATGAGGAGCTATATACTACACCTGATATTAGTCTGCTCATCCCACAGATGAAAATATGATAGTGAGTGCTTATCAAGATCAGATTTTTGTTAGACTTCCATTTTACTGTGCCCTTATGTCAGTCCTTATTCTCAAGTTCTATGAAAGTGTTACATTTTACGTAGAAAACATTTAAGCAGGGATATTCAAATCAGAAATGTTAGTGGTGAAGGAGAAGGGCACCAGGCTTACTGTGAAAAGCCATAAAGTATACTACTGAAAAATTCTACTGAAAGTAGATAGTAATTACAAATGACTGTCTTCATCTCCAGATTAAAGATGTGGGGAGAGTACAGTGCTGCAGTTCTATGGCTGAAAACCAAACAATGGAAATTAAAAGTAGTTACACACATGGATCTAACAAGATTTAGTAATCATAATCGCTCTTAGTTGACCTAAACCAAATACTAAACCAAATAGGCCTTAATGACATTTTTTCCCTTACTCCCACCCCTCTTACACTCACTTTTACTGTAATGAGGAGAAGAAAGGAGGTGAAATTAGACCTGAAATTTATAGTCTAACATTATCTCATAAAATGCTTGCTGAAAAGTTAAATTATGAGCATTTTAGGTTTTATTTTGTTTTGGAAGGAGGCAATGTTTGCTTTTTCTAGCACTTAAAAGAAGCAGTGGCATAAATAATATCTATTCTTGCACATCCTCTACCTGTAAGGCATTCTAAAAGGTGAAGAATTACATGGCATCCTTTACAAATTGAAGAGACCTCCTGACATGGGTAATGGGATACTGTCTTCTTTCCCTATTCTGTAAAGTAGCAGTCCAAAACAGGATTTTAATAGTAAAGATCAGGAATATTTATGGGCTTCTGGAAATGACACATTTTTACTTGTACATAGTGAGCTAATTATATCAGTGATAGAGATATTGTTGTGTGTTTTTTCCACTGGCTATGCAAAAAAAGGCCTACTTTTTCGGGGCATGGGCTCAATCCTTTTTTCTGGCATTATTTTATGTTCTAAGAAATGTATTAAACTTTCAGCTTAAGCTCCTTCCTATCACCACTAAAGCTCAGGTTGCTAGTTCCATTCTCCTTATCTCCTTTCATTTGATGTAAGGGAAAAGGAGAATGGGAACACAGAGTAAAGGCTTGTTCACTGAGCTAGAGTGGCTCTAAGCCACGTCAGGGGACAAGAGTAAGTGATAATGACTTCAGAGATTGTTTTGCTCTTCTGTCTCATCTTTTCTGTCTTCACAACTCGAGCCAAATATATCTGGATTTAATGTCAGTTGAGTGCAATATATTCATATTTTCATAAACATTTGCGTTATTGCATTTTCTTTTAAATATGATTTCCACATTTCAAATGATTAGTATTAAAAGGCAAGTGAATTTCAAAAGGTGCTCTCTGATCAGTTGAGGAAGGTATGCAATTAATGTAGCATGTGTGTAGCAGCAGCAACAGGAACAAAATCAGAAAAGGTGCAGAAGCTGTTAGGTATTCAGAACTTGTCACGAATCTTGAAGTACTCAACAGTTTTCAATGATCAAAAAACCACACTTTATTTATAAGCATAAATGAAAGAACTATCAGTGTAGCATGAAGGTAACGCTGGATAACTCATTGCTATGCTATGATAAGAAACCCCCCAGCATTCTGGGGGATTTTTAAATTAACAGCCTGTCTGTTTCTAAATGTTCAAAGTACACCCAACTGATGAGTAGATCTGTAATAATATGCCACTGATCATATAACAATAGGTGATGTCAATATAGTGGTGCAGTTAGTAGTTAAAAAAAAGCTACCAGCTGTCAATTGCTTTATTTAAATTTTCTAGCCTTTATAATTCTATTTAAGCCTCCTAGAAACACAGTAATTAGTTTGGTTTTCTTCTTTGCTTTTTTCCTCTTATTTGTCACTGTTTTCTCTCAGATCCTTCTAACTCCTGGTGTAACTGAATTTAACATAATTCTGCATCTTAAACATCCTCATTTGTACAGAGAAGTCTTGGAAAGACTTTTGGGAAAAAAGCAAACCTTTTAAAATAAATAAATTGTTAAGCTCTTACTCATTGCTTTCTTGGTTATTCAGAAAGAGGTTCTATTTGTAAAATAATCTTAAATAATTCAACAAAATCTTAAAAGATAACCATTTACATTATAGTGCTGAGATTGGTAAATTTTAAAGAATACACTGTAGATGCAGTTGTAAAACATTAAATTATTCTAGAGCAAATGTATGTTCAGGATTCTCATTAAAGACTTTGGGTTTTTTGAGGTGATGACCTTACCAGGATTGCAGTACTGCAATGAATTTAATTGGGGAAAGAATTTTTTTTAAGACTTCAAGAATAACAGATTTTTCATGTTGAAGTTCAATAATTTTGATTGCTGCTGCTATATGAATAATCTACTGCAGGGTAACAGACTTCTCACTGAAACTTATTGACTTCACAAGAAAGGTCAGGTAGGTCTCGTTTCTATGGAAGGATCTCACTTTTCCTGGAACTATCCCAACACAATTTGAATTTTCCTCCTTTAACGGTTTCAAGCTCCCTCTAGAAAGCTTTGACAGCATTCAGTTTCACTTAGATTTTTTCATTCTTATGCCACTTGTGATCTTAGTCTAATTAAGACTTGCTCTTTGGTTACATGGATCATTTTGTGGTAGGTCCTAAGATAACTTTCCTCTTCTTGGAAAATTTTTAACTGCATTTGTGTTCCTCATGAATGCCTGCTGGCATTCATAATCAAAATAATGCCTGACAGAACCAGAAATGGGCCTTCTTTGAGCACCACATACTTCCCTCCAAAGAAAATAACTATTTAAACTTAGTTTCATGAATCTATTTCTAAAGACACTTCGTCTCCCTTTGGAAGTTTAAGGCCTTCTGAATATGGGATATATTGAGCCAAAACTTCTGGTTTTCCTATGCCAAATATAACTACCCAAGAAATCACTTCTGTTATTACTGCTTGAATATCTACACATCATTGAAACAGATGGGAATATTTGTTTTGAAGAAAGCATGGCAGTGGATAGTGGCTTGCAATATAGGAGCCTTAGAGTCAGGTCTCTGATCTTTCTTCCTCAAAGCCATGATCTGCTTTGCACAACAGACTAGCACATAGGTTTCTGCCATCCTTGATCCTAACTCCATGAGACTTTCTGTCCGGTGCCTCAGGGATCTGTGGGTGGCACATTCAGCACAGAAGGAATCTCACAGCCTGGCTGTGACTCCCTGCCCCCAAGGGGTGGCAGCTGGGGTCAGCCAAGAGTCTGCATTGCCAGGTCCATACTGAAGATTTATTAGTCTATTGCTTCTAGAATTTAACAGCAGGTCTATTTTACAATAAGATTAGATTAAGAGCATGAAAGGCTTTGTGTCCATTGGCTGAAGTACTTCAGATTTCCTTTTCCATGTTAAGGTCATGGACTCACTTTTCTTATCTGCATGGTCCTCTGCATTCATGGAACATAAGTTCGGGTTCTTGAAAAACAAGATCTTCCACCATCTCTAATTCTTTCCATCCCATAGTCCAAGGAAGATTTGAGCCTTAGCTTTAAAGTGCTCAAAACTCTAAATTGTAATGGGAGTAACTTCAACACCTGTTTTCTGAAGTTTCTCTGAATCTCTAGGTGTTCAGCTTGAAGGGAAGTGTTAAGTTGCCAGTCTTAAATTGCTGGAGTCTAACAGCTCTTTCGAGGACAAGACTGTAAGTTGACTGCACAGGCTGCCCATGGCCCTGCAGCAAGAAGTAACAAATAATGTGACTGAGGATTTCAAAGATGGTGTCTCTTTCCAGGATGGCAATAAGATGTTCATCTCCAGGCTTCATCACTTAGTGTTGCCAGAACAGCTAATGATCATGAGTATCTTTCAAACATTTCAGAATGCTTTAAAGGTTTAGTCTAAATCCAGAAGAAAGCAAACTATATTTTCATAGGCACTGAGATTAATTTTCTTAGTTATGTGAAATGATAAGCATTAGTTTTATATAAAGAAGTATACCTTTGACTGTTTTTGTGTTTGTCTTCATGTTCTCAGTATCCTGCATTTTAAGACTGAGTTCTGGGAGTAAGTAACAAATTTTCAATAAATTTGTCTTAGAAAATATGCATATTTTTTTGATAAACATTTATGATGATTTGAGATACACTTTCTTTTTGGAGATGATATAAATGTTTTTCTAGTTCCTTTTTAACTCCACCAAAATATGCAAAATTTTTTGTTGTTTTCTTCTGTGTTTCGGTACAAAGTTTTCTTTAATATCTTTTTCATAACTTGCATTTTTTTTTCTAGAAAGCCATTTAAGTTTCAGAAGCAAAGTTAAATGAAGTGCTCTGAAATTATGGAAGCAAATGCTGCAATTGGATAGAGTTATGGTCCACTGTAATGAGATTTCAATTCAGTATCCTATTCAAGACAGAGGCAGTATTTGAAAAATGAGCTTTCCTGGCATGTGAATATTTCTCATTGAATAGTAGTTATGAGATCCAAGACCATTTAATATTCTTTTTGTTTATTGTGCAATTTAATTGCATGCTGAACTAGAAAGTTCTGAATGCCAAGTGGTTTTGTTTGGTTCTGAAGACTTGTAGGTATGGTACTTCTAAGCACTAGTTCACACAAAGATAAAAAGTGTTCAGTGGAATTGCTCCTTATTTTCACTGTGGTATCAAAGTATATATATATATATATATATGCATACATACGCAAACACATATATACCTGCAATATATGTGCTTACAAACTCACACATATGAAAAACTACTTAATTTATATGTATAAGGGATTTATATCTAACATAGTTGACAGATATTTTGCATTTTGTTTTCTGCTAAATGGACCCATGGTATCCATTCTTGATTAATTCTGTTGAGATTATGATGAAAAAGAGAATTACTGGAAATTAATTTTATATCAGAACAATGAAGAAATACAAATATAGAATAAATTGGTACATGACTTTTTCCTTAGGCCTTATTGAACAGCCTGAGAGAAAAAGTGATATAAAATAAAACATTCCTATGTATCTATTTCACACCATTTGCTGTTGTGCACTTAGTACCTCTTAAATGTGAAAACATAGAACAGATGTCTTATGAATTATGTATATTTCATAACAGAAGACAATTGTCACATGTATTTTGATACTGAATAATTCATAGATAATCTGCTACATCTGCGGAGGGACGGATCCACTTCTTATCGTAAGAGACACTTAGATAATGACATGACCCAGCCATGGGCACTCCCAGCCCAGAAAGCCAATCCTGCCCTGGGCTGCATCCACAGCAGTGTGGGCAGCAGGGCCAGGGAGGGAATTCTGCCCCTCTGCTCTGCTCTGCTCTGGTGAGAGCCCACTTGCAGTGCAGCATCCAGCTCTGGGATACCAGCACAGGAAGGATAAAGAACTGTTGGAGTGAGTCCAGAGGAAGACACCAAGATGATGGGAAGGATGAAACACCTCTCCTATGATGACAGGCTAAGAGTTCAGCCTGGAGAAGAGGAGGCTCCAAGGAGATCCTATGACAGCCTTCCAGTACCTAAAGGGCACCTGAAAGAGAGTTGGAGAGGGACTTTTTCCAAGGGCATTTAATGATAGGATAACAGGTAATGGCTTTAAATGGAAAAAGAGTCGGTATAAATCAGATCTTAGGAAGAATTATTTACGGTATGGGTGCTGAGACACTAGAAGGCACTCCCAGAGAAGCTATGGATGCATCACCCCTGGAAGTGTTCCAGTTGGAAGGGGCCCTCAGCAACCTGATGGAGTGGAAGGAGGGTAGGAACTACATGATTTTTAAGGTCCCTTCCAACCCAAACCATTCTATGCTTCTGTGACCCTACAAACAAACAAACAAACAAACAAAAAAAACGAACCCAGCAACACTAGTTGATTTTGATTTGCCCTTGAGATATTTCAGGCATCAGGCCTACTAAGGATTTTGCTGCAAGAAGTTTCTGGAATGAGTAAATCTCTCTGATAAAAACTTCAGGCATTTCTTGTGCTAACTGCTAGCATGGGGAATTTTCATAGGCTTTTTTTAAAAGAAACACTTCTTTGGGAAATATATTATGGTGAAACATATCAAACTCTCGAGTTTAAAGAATAACCATTATATACTTTCATTTTTGGGTGTAATATGCTCAATAGATATCAAAATAAGGTTAAAAACTCACACTGCAAATACCAGTGGAGAGCATTTCTATCAATAATTTGGAAAAAAGCCTGGTAGAATACTTGAAACATATTTGAAATTATATTTGTCAAGCAAACGATAATTTGAAATTATCAGAACATTCCACTGGGAACAAGAGAAGAAACCTCCAATGAAAAAGGTAATGTATTTTTTAAAAAATCAGGAATTAGTCATTTGTTAGAAATTGTATGTTACTAAGTAGATAAATATTTTATACAGCATTTAATGTGTGTCTAAAAATTATCAAATAGAATATTATAAATTAAGGGCATCTTCAGAGGATCAAAAATAATTCTCACCTGAAATGAAGAACTCAAATGATTTTGTGTGCATTAAATTTACTACATCGGCAATCTTTTCTCCTTCTATGTAAAATGGAACAGTTGAATTCTCCAGATGTTAGACACATTTAACATCTTTTTTACTTAGCAGTGGGGACAGTTGATGCTGTGCTTAGGCATGCAGTAAATTCATTATAAGACATGGAATTATAAAGAAAAAAAGCAAATGCAGGCAGACAAGACTAGTTTTATTCAGTATTTGTCTCTAAGTATATTGGAAAGAATTAGACACAAAAACAAGTTGAATGCCAGGAATTAAATAAAAATTAAATACATTTTCTGCAGAATGCAACTTGCAGTGCAAAGTGTACAGCAATAAATTATCAGAATAATTAAATAATTTATAGTGTACATTTTTTTTCAAGCATAGAAAAGATGGTAAAACAAGGTATTAACTCAAGATGAATATTAGCTTTTTAGACAATGAATGGCACCTATAGTAAAGGCAATTTCTTTTCATTACATAGAGAATTTCATCATATACAATTTTTGGTTACAAAATGGGACAAGAGTTTGCTTACAAATATGAGAAGCAAATCATTCAGTGACCAGCAATTTGGAAAATTTAGAAGAGTTCATTAAAATTTTGACATGAAGTAAAATCAAAAATGGTTGGAAATAAAAATCGTTTATATTAAAAAAACCCTGGCTACAGTGGTTTTGTATATTACAATGTGTTTCTATTGTTTTTCTCTCTTTCAAACCAACCTTTACCTCCTATCTGATTTTCAATACCAAGTGTGCCAGTACCATTCCACTAGTAACTCCTATTACTCTTTTAGATTGAAACCTAAAAGCTTCTGAATTTTACCAGTAATTTGCCAAGGTAGAAGATACATTAAATAGAGGCACAATTTCATTAAAACTTTTAAGATGTAATTGCAAATAACAGTAGGAAAAACCATCTACATAAACAGAATTCTGGTGTTTTGTGTCTTGCAGAGACTGAGTGTTGTTCACAGTCCTCCTGTTTTAGTAAGAAAAACTTGAACCAGGTGCAAGATCCTCTTTAACAGAGTCAATCAAGCTCATATTAAAAAACCTGATGAGCAACTGATAGCAAAATGAGGTTGTTGAGGTTCAGGGACCACAGTTACTCATGTATATATCCAGCGTATTTTCCTCCATTCTCCAAATCTGATCCAAAGCTGAGAACGAAGAGGATGTAGAGAGGATAAATGAAACAAATCCACTTAAGACTATAGAATATTTGTGGGACAAATCTAAATCCTTTAGCATTACTGTGTTGGGATTTGTATTATCCCTGACAACTGTAGCTGGATGAAAGCCAAATCAAACTAAAATTAAGTTGAATGTTTCAAAGATAAAATTAGCTGCTATATACATTGTGGAAAATAGTTGCAAAAATAACAAATACAGGCACAGAACAGATATGAAATTTGACAAATCAAACAGCAAGATGGCATAAAGTAGTTGGGATATGTATTAAAGACCCTAGTTTTACACCAGCTAAAAATACCTCTGAAGTGACGTTTTTTAAAGAGAAAAACCAAAAAATTTGAAATTGTTAGACCAAGTAGTTGGGCTAAAGTAAAAAAATCTCTCAAATTTTGACTCAGTGTTCAAGAATTCAATATTCTGCACAACGATCTCGTAAAAACCCCAACAATTTTTGTTCCTGAAAACCTCTGGGCACTTTGTTTTAATGAGCAAAAATATTTATGATCCTAAATGACCGCTGTTAATGACTTCATTATGGATGAGACAAAAATTGTCAATGTCACACTGAAGGCCAATTTTATTTTTTGACAAGTTTCTATGCTAAATTCATAGAAGACTCTTTTTATTTGTCTGATGGTTAGAGATGCATCTTACAAATTGAAAAACTGTGTCTTCAACAGCTTTTAAGTGTTTAAAATCCTGCTTCTGAGGTTCATAAAAATGAGTTCTCTACACCACAGTGGAAGGGGAAAATATCCCATATCTCCTGTTCCACACCTGCAAACGTGCTACTAAGAATACAAAATTCATTAGGAAAAAGTGTTTTTTCTTAATGTATAAATGAATTTCGTTGTAGTCCCGTTTTGCTCTTACTTCTTGCTCTTTTACTGAGTACTACTGAGGAGACACTGTCCCTTGTCTTCTTTACTGCCACCTGTCAGATATGATTAAGTTTCCCCTTGAGCCTTCTCTTTTCCAGGATGAGGAGTCTCATCTCTCTCAGCCTCTCTTCATACGACAGATGCTCCTATCCCTTGAACACCTTCACAGCTCTTCTGGTAAATTCGTGTCTTTCCTTTATGTGGAGCCCAGAAAGGGCCCCCAGATGTGCCTCGTCAGTGTTAAGTGGAGAGGAAGAATCAGCTCCCTCTGTCTGTTGGTAATGGTCTTCCTAAGGACACCTCTGGGATGCAGCTACCCTTCTTTGCCACGAGGGCACATTGCTGGCTCAAATTCACCTTGTCCAACAGGACATCCAAGGTTCTTTCTGCAACATGGAATTTCACTTGAGTGGGAGATTCAAGCCCTTAAATATTTCAAAACTTGTCATGATTGAATTTTACATACTTTTCAGTGAGTTATTAAACCCCTTTCCTCTTCACTTTCAAATATTTTATTAGAATGATGCTTATTTTAATGGAGAATGTCTCTACTGAGTTATAAAACTAAACATCATCTCCAAGATTTATAAGAAATTGACTATTTCCCTGAAAAATAATGTCCTTTACATTAATCTGAGCTCCTAATGGAGTACCATATTATCCTCTCATTCATAGTAAGCTCATTCCAGATATTCCTTTCTTTCAGGAATGAAAGTTGAATGATATCAAACAAGGAGAGCAATTGAACTCCTAAGAGAAATAACTGGACTTACAAATAGTTTTTTTTTTTACAGTACTAAATAGATACTTAATATCTAAAATATTATACCTAATAAATGCTCAATAAAATTAAATTAATAACACACAATATATATTTCCGCACAATACACAATAATAATTTCCAAATTAAAATTTTTCATTATCTCAAATGGAGATGTATTTTTTGTACATTAGTGTAAATGTATTTTTATACATTAATATTTTAGTGTATAATAATGGGTGAGTACTACTAATCCTGATTTGATTATCAGGAGCTTATAAGGAAAACAAGTTGTAATTATGATTCCAGCTGGGGAAATAACATTCCCTTAATTTCTGTTTTGCTGGCAATAATTAGGTGCTTTGAACAGATATTAAATAAATGCTTCACTTATGCTGAGGCCAAAGCTTAAATCTAGCTATCTACAAATAATTTTGGTTGTAGTTTTGTGTTAATATATATATATTTTCAAAACTGATAAAACCCAGTGACATTCAGCCAATAGATTCAAAAATATAAAGTTAGAAAAACATTGTTTCTGCTTAGTGCAGATGTTCTCCCTGTGTAGTACCTGTAGCACTGCATCTGGCAATTCTGTTATTCTGGAGTGAGATGTAAATGCTGCATTTGTAGGGACTATAATGTGAAAAAACCCACAGTATGGAACAGGGACTAGAAAGAAAAGTTTGCTTGTTTTGTTCTGTATTTTTTCTGTTTGTTCTAATTTACAAATTAGAGGAAGGATTATCAGACTATTATAGGTTTTCCTGCTGATTTTGCAGCTTTCTGAAAAGAATCCTTATATTCTATTTCATTTTATACTGTTGTGGTGGTTTTGTCTGGGGTAGAGTTAACTTTCTTCACAGTGGCTGGTAGAGGGCTGTGTTTTGGATTTGTGATGAACATAAGGTTGATGATGTAGAGATCTTTTTCTTTTATTGCTGAGCAGTGCCTACACACTTTTCTGCTTTTCCATACTGCCACAATAGCCAGGAGGATTTGGGTGCATGGGAAGCTGAGAACATATACAGCTGACCCCAGCTGCTAAAAGGGATATTCCAGACCAAATGACATCATGCTCAGTATATCAAGCAGGGGGAAGAGGGAACATTAGGAGTGATGGCATTTGGTGCTGTCTTCCCAAGTCACCAGTACTCATTATGTTTGCCTGGAGATGGCTGAACACCTGCCTGCCCATGGGAAGCAGTGAATTAATTCCTTGTTTTGCTTTGCTTGTGTGTGCAGCTTTTGCTTTCCGTATTAAGCTGGTTTTACTTCAACTCACAAGTTTTCTCGCTTTCAACCATCTGATTCTCTCCTTGATTGCACTGGTGGGGGAGTGAGTGAGAGAATGCATGGTACAGAGATCCTACTCTGGTCCAGTCCAGCCTACTGTCTCTAAGGTTCTTCCTTAAAATGGTCAAAACCAGAAATTAGTGATGAGGTAGGAGCATTGGCTCTCAGCCATAGGATCCTAAGGGGTGCTCCTGACTAATACTGGAAGAAGAAGAAGAATGCAAGTAGAGAAACCACAGAAAAAGAGAGAAATGCATGTCCCAACTCCAGCTGAAGGCAGGGTAAAGAATGGGGTAGAGGCGGGGGGAGGTGGAAGCTTTGGAAGAGGAGAAGGAAGAGATAAAAATCATGGAATTGTAGAATCATGGAATAGTTTGGGTTGGAAAGGAACTTTAAAGGTCCAAAAGGTCTGGTAGGTAGTCCAAATCCTACCAGATAAGCAGGGACATCTTCCACTAAATCAAATTGCTCAGATTCCCATCCAACCTGACATTGACATCTTCCACCTTTCTGGGCAATGTGTTCAAGTGTTTTAACAACCTCATTGTAAAAAATCTTCTTCCTTACATCTTACCTAAATTGGTCTTTTTTTAGTTTAAAACTGTCACCCCTTGTCCTGTTGCAACAGGCCCTGCTAAAATGTTTGTTCCCATCTTACTTTTGTGACCCCTCATAGGCACCCAAAGGCCAGAACAAGGTTTCCTTGTAGCCTTTCTGCTCCCTCTTTCTCAGCCTGTTCTCACAGGAGAGATGCTCCCCCCCACTGGATCATCTTTGGAGCCTCCTCTGGACTTGCTCCAACGAGTCTGTGTTTTCTGTGCTGGAGAACCCCGAGTGGAATTTGAACAGCTTGAAAAGGGAAACAAAATTATGTAAGCTTTGAAAAGTTAGGGGTCTTTAGGGTGGGTTTTTTTTTTTGGTTGACTGTATTTTTCTTTTGTTTTGCTTTTCTTAAAAAAAATTAAATTTGATTCAGGTTCTTGCTCAAACAAACTTCAGGTATCAACTTTATACACACTATTCATATGCATAGAAGCCACAGATTTTGATTTGAATGCAAATATATTTGTTAAAATCACAAATTGTTTTCAGAAACTCAGATTAGTCCTCAGAATGAAAAACAATGGTAATTTTTTCTTAAACAAGTGGGATTTTTTTATTATTAGAGAATGTGCCATAATTTCTGTATTTCTTCAGGAGATTAATATTATGTCAAAATGAATGTGGCCACTTATTAACCAGTGTATCTGTAAAATACATTGTAGAAAAGTTTTTTGTTTTCCTAATTTAGATTGCAGATACTGGTTGAAATTTCAAAATGACTTCTGATACAAATTCCAAAACAGCAATGTGAATACTTGTAACAACAGCTTCCAAACACATAGATGAAAAAATTAATCTATTTTTTACCACTCATTCCCTTCCTGTTGTTTCTGTTTTGGCTTTTGGCATTCAGAACAAAAAGTTGTACCTGTGTTTTGTGATAAATGAGATAATACAGGTGTGAACTCTAGCAAGAAGTGGTATACACATAGGATACTGTAAAGTGTCAAAGTTGTTATCATTAATTTGGCACTTTAGGAAAGGAAGTCTTTTCACAACCTGAGTAAGAAAAAGGTCAGAGGAAAAAATAGTGAGAACAACTCTTGCAGAACCATCTGATTTTTTTTTTTTTTTTTTTGAGTTATAACATGGTAATGATGCTACTTACTCAGATAATGCCTCTAAAATGGAAATGGATTGTTTTTTATAAAGGTACTTCCTGAACTTCAAAAGACAAAATGCAGCCAGTTTGCATGTTTCTAAACAGATGAAATACAAATATCTCATCTCCTTTCCTCAGTTTTCATATTACTGTTTCTAGGTATTTGGCAATTTGCCATTGTAATGAAAATGCTGGAGCTTGGCAGTGTGCCATGAAATTGCAATAGAATATATTGTAATTGCTTTTATGGGAATAATAGTGATCGAGATAAAAAAAATACGTTGAATCTGCTAAAAGTTGGGACAACATTAACTTCTTTCTCTCCCTTTCCTGTCTGTTTTGCCTTCTAGCTCATTTTTGGTACAAGAAACTAATTTGTCTTCCGGACAGAACTGTTTTCTAAAAACATGCTCCATGTAATGAGGTGAGGCATTGTAGTGCCAACACTAGACTTCAGTTGTATCCTTTTGACACTATTTGTTGCATTACACTTTCTTCCAACACCTTTGCTTAAATAATTCCTTCTTTAACCATCAGTGCACCATTGAGAATTCTATACGTGCTATACCATAAGAAAATCAGATGGAGATATGCTGATTTACAAATCTTCATTTTTCTGGGGCATTTAAAGAGTTCTAGTTGTGAAAGTGAGTGAAACAGTTACAGGTTACTGTTCTACATTAGTACATATTAGAGGAGTCCAGAGATCCATTGTCTCTGGAAGAGCATTTGGACCATGAGAGCCAGATGCACGTAGATACAAATTGGATAAATTTTAGGATTAGCTGAAACCAGGTCATGTTGTCAGCTGGTACATGAAAGAATGACTCTGCTACAACTTATTTGTTGTTCTTAAATTTCAGACATCCTTTGAAGTCTTGTCCCATACTCTGGCTATGTTTTAAATAGCAGCATAGGAAAGCAATCAAATCATTTTCCAAAAAAAAGCACTGCCCAGTGGTACCATGATTCATAAAAATCTAAGGCAAATCCCCCATTGGTCTCAAGGCTTGTCCAGCCTGCAGGAGATAAGATCTTGGAAGGGAACCTGGCAGAGCAGCAGCATGCCCATGCCCATGTCTGTGTGGAGGTTATCAAGAGCCTGGAATCAAGCTCTTCACAGCTTTCCAGGGTGGGAGGACAAGAGACAGTAAACACTGAAATGAGATTCCCAGTGGATATAAGGAACACCTGTTTTGTTATGAGAGAGTCAGACAGATGAAGAAGCTGCCCAGAGAGGTTATGCAATCGCCTTCTTTGGAGGTTTCTGAGGCCTGGCAGGATCAAGCCCTGAGCATTCTGATCTCATAGCTGACCCCATTTGAGGCAAGAGGCTGGATTAGAGACCTTCTGAGCTCCCTTTTGAAATGGCTTATCCTGTGATCCTAGATCCTATAATAAGTAATTTCTAAAGCAGGAAACTGTTCACAGAAAGACTCTTCTATAATTTAAAAAAAAAAAAAAATCTTAAATTGCGTAAATTCTCAAAATATTACCTGAAGTTATACTACACAAAACCATGGATTTTAATATTATACCAGACTGTATTCTTTCTCCATTTAGAAATCTTCACCCTTCTCTCAACAGGAAGTCTCATAATAGAACAGTTAATTTATAAATGCTGAAATTAAAAAAAATCTGGATTTTCTTGCAAATTAAACCTTCAGTAATATTTCCCAAATAATGGCAATTTATATATTTTGAATTAATTTTTATTGCTTTTAAAATTTATGTATATATTTATTTTTTGAAAGTTTTCATTATTTTCATTTTTTAATTAAAAAAAAAATAATTAATTTAAAAAAAAATTCTTTTTAAAAAAATGTTTTCTTTTTGTGGGAAAGAAATCTTGTTTTATTTTTCTTCAACTCTAATAATTCATCTTCTAAAGGTTACCTTTACCTCCAAACTTTGCCTTGCTTTTACCCCCAGACAATCATGGGTATCATGGGTAAACTAGCATTACTTGTTCCTCCTAAGTTCAAAGACTGTTTGTTATGATATTTTGAAATGCAAAGATTCAGTTTCAAGGCTTCTGCTTGATTACTTTAATAAAATATAGGGACACAATTCATTAATCAGTCACGTACTAGACAATGCAGAGCTTTACATCTGGCATTTGCTACCGCACACCTCAAAAGCAAGCAATTTTTTTTTTTCTTTTGGTATTCTTGAAAGTACATTTCTAACTGAGGGGAATTCCAGTTCTCCAGGAGGGAGAATTTTTGTAGTTGAAGGAACAAAACACAGTTGGCAGGAATGAATAATTAAAAAAACCCTCTCTCCTAATTAGATAGTGTATATTGTCTTCTTAACTTTGTAGAAATTTAAAATTCAGTTTGTGAAGTGTAGGCTAAACAAGGTTTGGTTGCATAAACAGAGTAAATGTTATAGCCTGCTACGTGCAGAACATTGGCTGTGTGCCCTGTGGTAAACTCCCTCAGTTAGAAGTCTGACAGCGAGAAGATAGGAAAAAAAATTACAGGTAATCTCCTTTTTGTTTTCAACACAACATAAAAACATCTGTGCTGGATCAGATCAGTAATTCAGCTTTAGAGAGTGGTCAGTAATAGGACTGACGTGTTAGAGACAGGGAAATTCTAAAATATACGGTCTTCCTTTTTTTTTTTTGCATTATTTTTTCCAGGCAATGACTGGGGCAGAGCATTCCTGTCTCAAAATGTTGCTTCTATCTAGATCACTGCATTTAGCAACCAACAATAAAACTTTCCTTTTGAACTCATTTATACTTTTGCACACAAAAAGTTACTGTGGCAAAAAATTATTCTTTTAAAATATGAAAGAAAAGACACCATTAGGATCCAGAAATATTTACTTTAAATCTGGGCTTGCAAATTTAAATAAACTCCTCTTCTCCTAATAAGTAACTTGTATAGTGATTAAACATCTTTAATAAAATTCTGTTTCATCACTTCTGATAATTTCTTGTGAGATCCAAATCCTAAATACACAATACCTTTTTCAGTTTTCTCCCCTATTTTCAGCTTATTATGAAAGAATTAAGATTCTTTTGTTGTTCATAAGAGCAAAAGAGCAGCATTGGTTGTGTGGTGTGGAAGTGCACAGAGCCCTGCCCTTGGAGCATCCACTTACCCACTGTTAGCACATCCTTCCTCGAGCACGGGAGCAGAGGTGCTGGGTACCCAGTAAGTTCCTGTAGCACAGTAAACCTCGTGTAGCTGTAGCTGCTGGTATTCAAAATCAGTCTTATCACTGGTCTGTTGTCTAGATTTACACACATATGGTTAAGGTTCAGAGATCCCCTTGCATTTTCTACTTAACATCAGCAGTACCTCATGGAATGAAAGAAAAAAAAAATAATTCAGCCTTCTTGCAAGTCACTTTGATATCTAGTGACAAAAGATGGTATGTAAGAGCTTGACATTATAGCCATTATTCCATTAAATTATTTTCATAACAATCTCCTTACTGAGTACACAACATGGGTTTTTGCTTTTCTGTAGCAAACGTTTCTTCTGTATGTGTAATTACAGAATGGTTATCTCAGTTTAACTCATATCTAATTATGTAAATAAGCATATATGCCCTCAAACTGCTTTTTGCATACTGCTCTGACCTAGGAATCATGCCTTTACTTGCTCATATTCATGTCTTAGAGGTGTTGGACCAAACTTTCTTTACATGAAAGTTTATAAATAAAGATTGCATAGAAGTCTTATTATTTTAAGCCCATTTTTATGTTCTCTCAAGCATGAATTATGGGCAAATCAAAAGTGATGAAGGTGGGAAGATTATGAATGCTACAATGCTGAAACTTTTTTATTTCTGTACTGTAATTCAAACATATCTCCTGGAATTTTATGAAAACTGACATATAACAAAGGAGAGACACAAATATTTTTTTGTTTGGTGGGTAAGAAGTTTGCATGTTGAGGCAAGAGTTTTTGCTTGCATGAGAACATTTTTTCATCCAAAGATCATACTAAACCAGACTGTTCCTGTTGGTCATTCTCTCCACAGACCACTAACTATATTGTCTTTCTTTCTGTATGTTTCAGTTTCTGATTTTTTTTCCTGTTAAATTTTTACCAAGTCTAATAATCTCTCTTGCTTTTTTGTCTTTGCTTTCTCTTTTTTCTAACCCTCAGAGATGAAGATTACCCAGCAAAGCTTTTTCAAAAATTGTTTCTGAGAAACAGGTGACCTCAGTGAAATAGAATATAATATCCAAGTGTTTCAACCAATTCTTATATTGGGCATTAAACAGCTATGTGGTATGCCTGGATGATTAAAAATATCTAACATAGTTCTGGTGCTTAACAATTTAATTAATAATTGTAATTAATAAAGCCCATTCTGTGATTTGGAATAGAGTATTCATAAAAGCCTTAACAACTTAAGACAGCAGAAAGCAATAATTTACAATACTCCCAAAAGTCACTCTTCTTCCCTGAATCACAGATTCACAGTCGAGTTTGGAAAGTACTCTTGAGACCATCTAGTTGAACACTGTCCTCAAAGGATGATTAACTACAGTAGGTTGCTCATGGCTGTGTCTCATTGCATTTTTAATACCTCCAAAAATAGAGACTCCACAACTTCTCTGGGCAACCTGTTTGAGTGCTCAGCTGTACCCACAGTTAAAAAAAAAAGGTTTTTTTTCTTACTTATGTTTAGATCAAATTTCCTGTACTCTACTTTGGGCCCGTTTCCTCTTGTCCTCTTACTGGGTACCACCGAGAAAAGTCTATTTTCTTTATTCATGCCCATCAAGTAAACCAGGTTAAGACTCCCCAAAACCTTTTATTCTCCAAGCTGAACAGTTCCAGCTCTTTCATGCTTTCCTCATATGACAGGTCCCTCAACTATCTTCATGGCCCCTTTTTGGACTAATTCCAGTAAATCTGTGTCCTTCCTGTACTGGAAAGCCCAGAAGAGGACTCAGAACTCTAGATGTGTCTCACCAGTGTTGAGGAGAGTGTAAGGGTCACCTCACTTGACCCAGAGCTGGAGATGCTCTTCCTAATGCTACCCAGGATGCCATTGGACTTTGGCCCAAGGGCATGTTGCTGGTCAGGCTCAGCTTGTCTGCCAGAATGCCCAGGCCCTTCTTTGCAGAACAGCTTTTCAGCTGGTTTGTCCTCATCCTGTATTGACAACTGTGGCTGTTTCTCCCCTGGTGCAGGACTTTGTGTTTCCTTTTTCAGAATCTTATGGATATTGCTGGATTTTGAACTTTGTAAGAATGTCAGACCATTTCTGCAGCCTATTAATGACATATATTAATAGTTGTGAAAAATCCCCTTAAATGGCTGGCTGAAAACAAAAACAGTGATCAGAAACCTTTACCAAGAAGGAAACAAAATGCCAGAAAAAAAAGGTAGAGGAGGAATACTAGTATCCTCATAATCAGTGAGATTCCAAATCCTCTAAAAGTTTTTAAGTTATTCACTCGAGCAGCAGTACATCTTGAATAAGTACAGTTGTACACAGGAAAGAATCAAATTAGAAACCAAAAATTTTACCAGGGGATACTCAGTGAAGACTGACAAATATGTTCTATAATTGCATAAAAAGTTGCATTGATACTGTCACATTACAGTTTACAATTTTCTAAACCAGATTCTTTTGCCTGTACTCAGCTTGGCTAATATTTGTCCCACAAACTGGCAAGCCAATGAGTTCACAACAAACCAGTTAAAGAAACTACTTATAAACCAGTTAATCTGTCTAAGTGCAGCTTGAAAAAAATTTTTAACCATAATCTATGGTTTGGATAGAGCACAGGCTTGTAGCAAGCAAATTATCTTTCTTCATCTGCCACATGGAACACCTGTGTATTTTAGCATATGAATCCTGGGAGAAATGAAAAGGCTGAACTTAGCGTGCAACATCACCTCCCAGTTCTGTTCCTATCCAAGCAATTGGCAAATTTCACTGAATTTCTTCCTACTTATCTAGATGGCTTGGTTCCTCCAAAATTCTTTGGCATTTTATCCAACTCTGTGTGGTCTTAAAATTCCTGGTGTGGTCCTCAAGCAGACAATACCCAGCATATTTGCTGTCTAAGTTGTAGATTTTGATACAGATTTGTAAAATGAGCCGTGCTTTTCTTTTGGTTCTCATTCAAAAATGTAGGTGTTTCATTAAGATTAACAATTTGTTTTTCCTAGTCACAAATCCCCACATAAATATTTCACAGAATTCCTTCAGAATTCCATGCAGGACTGATTTGTCATGACTGTTATGAAAAATTACATCCCTGTAGATGGATATCTATTTATTCCCATACTCTCACCTTTTTTTTTTTCTTTAATCTGTAAGATTTCTATATGCCTCAGGGGCTGAACGATAAAGTAGGTGATTTTTCTCAGTTATTTTCAATGCGTTCATTGCTTATTGCAATTGCTTATGATGCTTTCACTGTCATTAGAAGGTCATAAAATATCAAAAGCCACAATGAATCTTCACTGTAAAAATAATTCATGTCAGAAGAAAGCTTTTAGAGGATACTCAATTATAAATTAGATAAATAGGTAAGACTTGACATACTTCTATTTGGCATTGATTTTATTTTAAGTTTTCATACCCTGAGAAAATTCTTAGAGCAAGAATAGCTTTCCTTGAGTTTTATGAATTCTAAGGCAAAATCAGGAAGAAATTGTTTTAATATTGCTCAGTTTTAGCAAAGGGCTATAGCCATTTCAAATCGAACCATTTTAAAAATGGAAATGTTCTTGTCAAATTGATGGCATAGATGTAAACAAGAATTACATCAGCCACTTTTTTTACCATTAACAGATGAGATATAATACAATACAGGATTGTAAATATTCTTCACCAAAGGCAGACTTCATGGCCCACATTTTTGGGCCAGAAAATAAAGAAGTTGTAAAACATAAGGAAAATATTTTATGATCTTTGCACTGTCTCTTGAAGAGAAGGACTTCCTCATGCCAGCTGGAGCCATTCAAAATCCAAAAACTGAGTAAAACACATCCTGGATGGATCTCATTATCAAGTACTTACAAGTTGGGATTTTTTTTTTTTTTTTCATTTTTAATGAATTACAGTCCAGTGAAAACTGACATGGTTTGATGACAAGTTAGGATCGGAGCAGGGAAATCATTGGTGCCTTTTGTAAGAATTAGAGGCTGAACTGAGTTTTAAAGTTTTTATATAAAATCTTCTATGAAAACTTCCATGTAATTTTAGTATTGCTTGATAAATAAACCTTTTCATTTAACTTCCATATATATACATGCAATCTGATGGTATTACTGTTTTTTTAATTTTATTGCTGATAAAAACTAAGGTGTTTGGTGAAAATACAATCACATATATTAAGGAGTGCTGAGGTTCATGATTTGCCTTCTTAAGATTAGAAAAAATAGCTCTTTTTACTTTAGTGTGAAAAATGAGATGTTCCTTTATCCATGAAAAGCTTGTATAACAAATATGGTACAAACCATATTTTTTATTATAAATTATTAATTTTTTATGTTTTTAAAAACCTTTTTTTTATAAGCAAGACTATATAGAGATTTTAGTTTGATCTTTTACATATTTAAAAAAAATTAAGCTCACAAACCAAAGTGGAAATGAAAATTACAATGCTAATGCCTAGCCTACTGGCTTACTTTAAAAGTCATTTGACTTACAAGGTGTAGTCACTCACTTACTTTAAAGAATTTGTAGGAAATTTTTACTTTTAAATGAAATTGTAGTGGTCTCTTTCTCAATGCCAAGCATAAGTTCCTCCCCAAAACACAAAAGCAGGTTGGGAAATGACTGCTGTTAGTAATTTTTTGTGTGTAAAGATTTGTCTGTGTGAATGACACAGGAAAGAGCAGAGAAACTGAGAAAAGGTGGCGTTCAATCACGAGCTGCAGCCTGGAAAATCACTGGGATCATGGCCCAGCCAAGGACTCTAGTAACACCCATTCAAAACAGAGCAAATGGAACTGCAAGCAAAAGGATTATACTTCAGGTCTTCCAAATCCTATAACCAAAGAAACAAGACTTGGTGGTACATTCTCTGTAAATGAAAGGAATGATCTAAACCTACTATTGGTTCCCCTGTCTGTCTGTCTGGACTAACACTCATGTTTCTAACACTACCTAGCCAGATGTTTCCAGAGAGATAACACTAGTGATAAATGTGGTGGGGAAGGAGAACATAACAATAAAGTTCTGAGACATGGCCACCTCTTTAGGCTGGGATGTTTTAGAAAACAAAGTGGCTTGGAATGAACCACTGGTCTAAGTCAGTACTGCAAACCACAGATACTTGAAAGAGTAAATCAACACACAGCAGCATATTTCATCTGTGTCCTCTCAAGGCCTACCACCATGTAAAGATTAACAACTACATACTTCATTTCTAGTATTCTGATTTGCCTGTTTTCTAGATAAAGTCCGCTGATTATAGACATAGAGCTTAGTTGTTTTTCTTGGAACAGAATGTTTTTGCATAGCATGTAGTCTTTGCTTCAACTTTACTTTTCAAAAAATGGAGTGTAGAGGGGAATCCATACGAGGAGCAGCTGAGGTCACTTGGTGACCAGTGACAGGACACAAGGTAATAGCATAGAGTTTTGTCAGGGAAGGTTTAGGTTGGATATTAGGAAAAGATTCTTCACCCAGAGGGTGGTTGGGCACTGGAACAGGTTCCCTAGGGAAGTGGTCACAGCACCAAGCCTGACACAGCTCAAGAAGCATTTGTACAATGCTGCCAGGCACATGGTGTGATTTCTGGGACTGTCCTATGCAGAGCCAAGAGTTGAACTCAATGATTTCTGTTGGACCCTTCCAACCCAGCATATTCTATGATCCTATGATAACAATTAATATGAAGATAATAATAATAACAACAGGGTTTAGATATAGGACAATCAGAAGCAACATCAGCTATGTTGGTCAGCTCCCTTCTTCCAATGCCTAATTAATTTTTTACTAGATGAACAAACCATTTGTATGACAGCAGTATGATTTAGCCTAAAAAGAGATTTTTTCAGATCAGTTAACCAGACTCTGGAGATTTTCTTCAGGCTAATTACCCAAGAAGCAGAATGTCTTTGCTCTTTGAATTTAAAAGGACTTCTGTCTACTTTTGCTGCTTATAAGGAACAAACAGATACTGCATGTGCAAGGCATAAAAGTGATTAACTGAATCATTAGTATATAGCTTCTAAATAATGACTTAAGCAATCTATTGAAGAAGAGATCTAAAACTATATCAGTATGATAAAATATTAGGTGGACAGCATTAGTATCATATAGAGAAGTCTGACCTCCTTTCTCAAGGCCTGTATGAAACAACTGTAAGACTGCCTGGAAGGAATCCATGTACAGAGATCAATAGACAGATATGTAGCTTTTGACTTATTAGTCTATTCTCTTTTATTCCTTTGGATATTTTACTAATGATTTTATCTTTTTCTCAATCAAGAAGCTATTCTTTTGTTCCTTCAGGTGGAATTTTAACAAAGTTATCTATAATCAGTGGAAGAGAATCACTTTCACTGGCTACAGAGAAAGAATAATAACATCCATGCTGTAAAACCTGAAGATATCACTTCTTCAGGACATATGGTAGAAGCTTGTGGTCTGGTGTTTAAGGTCTCATATGCAGCTTCAGCTGAAAAATCCTGAATTTTCTGAACTGAAAGACTAAATGCTTTCATTATCTTATTTCTGTTAACTAGACTTCCTTTCTCTTTTCATACTGCTTTTTAGGAATTGTTTTTGTTGTAATTTTATAGAATTATGGTGGGTTTTTTCATAGCACAGGTAATCTTTTATAGCTCTGTTGCTATTGGAATATTGTTCTGACTGTGATGGCTCTCACTCCTAATATATGAATCTTGCTTCTTTCCAATTACTTGAAAGCTCAAACTAGAGACAGGTACAGAAGCCTCTACAGAATCATTATTCTCAGGTTATGGTCGTTTGAGACAAAGAAAATAATCATGCTTTGATTTAGAATGATTTGGCTTGGAGTGAAGCTCTAGACCATGTCTGTGTTTCTCCGCTATTATATTGAAAATTGATAGGCAATAAAAAACTTCTAGCAAAAAGGATACTCACAACCACCCAACTCTCTAAGAAATTCACTAGAACAGAATGTTAAAGTTCCTTGTGTGAGTTTCACTTCAGTGTTCATTTCCATATAAAGTAATTGACTTATTAAAAGGTGTTGTTCATCACAAGACAGTGTCAAATAATCCTGTGGTTTTGATTGCATAAAATACCACTTGTCTTGATTGCTGCAGATCAGGTCCATTCCCTTAGAAGGGAAGAACAGGCTGATAAAAAAAAGTAACTGACACACCAGTGACTGCTGTAATAAATTTAGACTAATGCTAGTGCCAGTGGCTTTGGGAAACATATCCACATTTGCAAGATTGATGTCTTCATTACTTTCAACCTGTAGAATACAACAGCAATATAAAGTATTCTCTTCAGGTTCTTCCAATAATTGGTGTATCAGTTGTACCTTTTCAATTTTTAAAAAGAAGTTCATAAGCACTTGTATTCTTCATAATAAAAATTTATATCTTTCATGACCAGATAAAATAGTTACCTGCTTTTATTAACTCATAGCAACTTAGGTTGACAAAGGGATAGTTTTTACATTTTCATTTTTCAGAATGTTTCCTGTTGGATTTTTGCAGCTTGCTTGATATTTTTCAGTATTCTGTGGTGGAATATATATATATATATATACACACTTTAGTATTGACCAAAATAGTTAAAAAATGTGTAACTCTATTTAGCTATTATGTACTAAAACTAAAATAATGTCTCTAGAGTGCAAAGCACATTACATTCTGAACAGTAGGTATGTTTGATGTCTTCCTTTCAAGGAAAAGCAACAGAGCATAACCTGAAGCATTATGACTAAAATATTTGTTTGGCAGAAGCATCAGTTCATCTTGCCTTATATCAATATCACAGAACTGTATGCATTTGAAGTACAAGAAATTAATTCCTTCCCTATCCAGAGTGTATTTTTAAAACATCTGATGTTATAGAAAATAAAGCATCAGCCAAAGAAAAAAAATTATATAAAGATCTAATACACTTCCAGAATGACTGAATTGTGACACTACAGTTACCACAAACATTATGTATTTTTGCACAATGTGGTGCAAAATCTGAAATCCTTTGAAATTACAAAGATCTTTTCAGACAGATCAATATCAAATGGATAGGCTAAAACAGAAGAGAAAAGAAATAGAAAAGATCAGAAGCGAATACAGTGCAATTTATTTTTTAGGGCACCTCTTATATTCTGAGCACCTTGAATTTCTTTTACAAAGTGATGAATTAACAATTTTACTTGCAGCAAAGCAACCCTTATGAATGGAGAAGATATTATGTGCCAGCATTTCAAACAAGTCCCAGCAAGCCTCCTGAGTTTCAAGCCTAGTTATTAGGCTGTACTGTTTGTATCCAGGAGTAATTGTGCTTGAAATGTTGCAGGTGCAAATAAATAATAAAAAAAAAACCAGTAAACATATATTACTTTTAAGAACTGCTTTTTTAAATGTTGAATTTACAAATTTATGGAAGTGCAAGCTTATCCTTGGAACTCAGTAGTTTAATTAGCTTGGGGTTTTTTGAAGGTTATTTTTTCTTTGTTTTTTAGTTGTACTTTGTTTTAGAAAAGGCAGGGGAAAACTAAAATTAAGATAGAGGGCCATTATGGCTGCTTTTGTGATGTAGAAGCAATCTGTCAAACAGAGGAAGGAGCAAGTCTTAAAATTCAAGTTGAAATAATCAAAGGCTGAGAAAGAACTGAAAGAGGGGAAGAAGCTTCAATATTTCAATGCCTCCTGTTTTCATTACAAAATTATGGAATGAGAACAGAGGATGATGCACAAGTTTGAAAAACATGTATCAGTCACAGAAGATACTAAAGTTATTGTTTAGAGTTTGATTTATATGTTCATCTGCATTAAGTCTGTACCAGGAATGAGTATATAAATTTCTCTTGTTTATCCAGTTAGGAAACAAGAAAAAGTTCAGGATTTGATAAAGCTTTTAAGAAAAAGAAAGATGTTATTTCCTTTTACAAGAAATCTTGAACTGGATTTTCTTAATATTTCAAACAAACTAAAGCATGAAAGAGAAGATAAAAAAGGAAGAAGTTGTTACAGTCATTCAAACCTGAAACCTGTCTTGGTCTTAGAAAAAAAAAAAGTAATTTTCAATACTGCTTTCTTAACAGGGAGCTAAACAAAGCTCAAAGCTTGATTTTGGGAGTCATGTAAATGCTATGCCATTATAGGAATAGGAAAATCTATCAAAAGAATGTTTTTAAAATTAGAAAAGCATGAAAGTACAATATGCAGAGCTCAACAGACCTTAAAATACTCAATCAAAATACCTTGCCTAGTGACATTTCACTATAGCTATGCATTACAAATTTTAGATATTCACCAGAGAGACTCTTCAAAGAGATAAGACAATATAGCAGCCAACACACAAAGAGGTTCTACTTTTTAAAGTATTACCATTTGATATGCCTACTTAAGAATTGTTCAGGAAAGTGTGCACATAATACACACCAGATAATCTATCCTCACAGTCTAAAGGCAAGTGATTACTATATGTGGTCCAAGATGTGAAATTCTTCATGCAGATTTTTTTCTGCAATGGATAATGTCATCTGAGAAATGTCTCAAAATCTGGTATTTCTAGAGATTGAACTGTGCAAAGGAAAATAATGCAAATTCACATGAATATAGCCTTTTAATTCTTCAGAAACTTAGACAGAAGCTAAGTAGTGGTTTATACATCTGTTATCACTCTAGAATATCCATTTGTGCGTAACTGCCTGATGCTTTAGAACAATACAAAGTAGTGTTTTAAAATTAATGCTTTGGACTTCCTCCAGAAAGCACAGAAATAAGACCACAGTGACACTTGTTGAGGTAGACTATAGAGGAAATATCCTCAGATATTATGAAATTATAGCTTGGCACAAGCCTCTGAGACCATGCTGATGCCTGAATAGGGACTTGTACCACCAAGCTGTGTTAGGGGAAGTGCCATATGCATCTGCTGAAAAATCAAAGAAAAACCTCTGGTTCTCAGAAAAAAAGAAATAGAAAAGTGGAAAACCTTTCTCCCCAGCATCCCTTACCCCTTTCAGGGTAAATGTAGGCCAAATGAACTCCTTTTGGGTGGTGTCCTAGCTGGGCATGCCTAACTTTGTCCTTCAGCCCGATGCATCCAGGCAATAAAAGCTGGGAGAAATGAACTTGGAACATGGATTGTGGGCCTGGGATTCAACTTCCAGCTGGCTCTGTCAGCCACTGGGGCTGCAGCACTGAGAGCTCTGCTGAAGGAGGGATCTCCAGGGAAATACCTTTTCATGTCAGCCAGGGAGAAGAAGTTGGAGTGCAATAACTTAGAAACACAGATTAGGGATCTATTGAAAAGATTCAGTTGCCATTACTGTGGTGCAGTAGGACTGTTCTTTAAGTAAAAAATGTTATGCCCAAAGTAAAAGTTTCTCATACATCCTGGTTGACCAAGCTTCATAACTTCTTTCAATTTTTCCCTTCAAACATCATTAATTTTAAGACATTTTATTATACAGTTTTGTAAAGTCTCAGGGACAGTGGCAACAATATTTCTGAGTTGTTTTTTTTTGTTTGGTTTTTTTTGGTTTTTTTTTTTTTTTTTTTTTTTTTTTTTTTTTTTTTTTTTTTTTTTTTTTTTTTTTGTCCTGAATTATGGAAAGGAGCAATGAAAAAAAGATATGGACCCCTCTGCATTGGTTACAGAGCAGTTATCAATCTTACAGATTTAAGGCTTGATTTTGCTGCTATTAAAATAAATTTTAAAACACAGGTGATTTTCAATTACACTTACAACCTAAAAGTTAATGTTGGAGCAACAAGAATTTACTTTTGCAGAAAAAAAGCCTTAGTGGTGTCTTTATTGAAGATTTCTACTAAACTAAATACCTGTTGTCTGAACCAGCCTCTAGATTTTAATAGGAATTATATGGAATATTGTATTCCATGATCATGGAATTCAATGAGACAAATAACACCATACTGGAAAAGAAAACATTCTTTTAGCAAATGCCATAATTTTTTGGCTAATTTGTATAGGATCAAATTCTATTTCTATACATTGGAATTTTCTTTTACCTTTGTAAGTTACTTCCATGAGGGCTGTCTAAAATGAAAAGAGACAAACATTAACTTCTCCAACAGATTTTTCTAGTGCTACCAGTATTTCTACTGTACAGTATTTCTGTAATTTCCTATTTCTATTATTTTCTTTTGTTATTTTTATTTTTCTATTTAAGCAGCAAATAAATAACCTTTCCCTTTCTTTTTACTTGTCCCTATTGTTCAGAAAGATACAGGAATATCTAATTGTTTTGATGTTTTTGACAAGAGAAAAATGGGATTTTTATCACTAATTGCAATGTTTCCCATTCTTTCTATTTTAACTGTTTTGAACCTCTGATTGCTGAATTATTTCATATTTGCAGCTACAGTGTGTATTCTTAACTATTGTAAAAAGGCTGAATAGTCTTGACAAATAGACAATAGAATTGTCACAACCTACCCCAACAGTAGGTTTCACACCAGCAATTTTCCTTAAACCTGATGCTAAGCTATCCTAAGAGCTTGGTGAAGGAACTGCTTCATTATATTAACTATCTGCACTCTGATTATTGAGTAAATTGCACAGGAAATAAGAGATTTGGAGAATTCTGGGCAGTTCTAGAGCTGTATGTACAAGGGCTTTTAATAATATGAGTTATTATATCTTTTAAACAGTAATGATGACAACTGCATGCATCTCCTGAAAAATAAAAAAATGATGGAAACCCTTAATGACCTGAGATAAATATGAGACACTTTTATAACAACTGGTCAAGAATTCCTTAAGAAATGCAGAAATATAAGATGCTTGTGACTTTCACAACATAAACACAGTGAGTACAAAGAATTACATATATTCTCCCTCTTTCTTCTCTTTCATAATTTCTGCTACACGTACGTGATCCTCTGCACTTTCACTTGACTGGTCATATCTATGTCCTGTATTATTGGTTATACAGAGAGGTGCTTGACTTTTTTCCACATGTCTTTCTAGAAATAACATATATGCTTTATTATCATATTCCCACTGTTTAAGTGAAGAAGTCTTCATCTCATAAATTTATGGCAATTCATAGAAAACATTTAACATTGATAAATAATGGCTATTGTTATTCTGGTTTACAATTGTCCTGGTAACCATGTAGATTGTTTGGACTAGAACAATTATTATTTAGTCTGTTTCTGTATATTTAAAAAGGAGCATCATGTACTTCTTGTATCAGTTAAAAATTACTCAAGGTTGAACTTGTTTTTTAACATAAACAGATTGGAAAAGTTTCTTTGTTTTAATAACTGGACTATCAAATTATAATTTTTTTTTTACAGAAACAGAAAATTAACTAGCTCATGGCTTTTCTATTTTTTATAGAACTTGATAAGTGATATTAAGTGATATTCTATGTAGTCTAGAATAATTAAACAAGATTTTAAGGAAAGGGTGCTATTATGTACTATTTTAACATGTAGTCCAACTCTATTGCTGTACTAATGTCAAGGCTGTGGGTTTGATCCTGGTATGGGCCATTCCCTTATGTGTTGGACTCAATGATCCTTGTGGATCCTTTCCAGAATATTCTGTGATTACAAGCCTGTCTTTCATCAGGGAGAAATTAAATCCTATAGTGAAATGGGTACATTCTCAAAATGAAGTAGCTGTCATGTCAGAAAATATGAAAAAATGCAGAATAAATTAAATGAAAGAAGAAATTTTATATTATGAAATGTTGCTCGGTGGCTGCAAAACAGAGATTAAAAAAAATGTTAAAAAGGACACAATGAAAATGGGCCAGTATTCTTAGTGACATTAGTAAGTCTCAGAACTATATCTACCTACACATATATGAATAAATTATTCAAAGGAACTTAATTAAATAATGAGAGAAATTATTATACTGTTCTAAAACTGAAATAACAAAGAATTAATGAAGAATTCATTAAAATGAGACATGAAATGAAGTATAATTCTGCTCTGTGTCAGAAACAGAGGAGGATATATTCTATTCCCTATATTGCATCTAATACTGGGATCTTACCATGTAGTTGAAAGCAATTTATAAGACCATAAGATCCATACCAAACAGGAAGCAGAAGAGTGAAAAATGTATCATCAATGAAAATAGAAGTAAAATATACACTTTAAATTCTCTGAATCATGCTCATTTTCTGCTTCAGGCATGGATGAGTGTCCACAAATAAATTTTTCAGGATTTTTATCACCTTCCTTGTTCTTGACATTAACAACACAGAGGAAATGCAGGACACCTCCATGTTTATACTGTTTTTCAAACATGAAACAAACTCCCATAAATTTCTATTTTTCCCATAGAGACGTACAAGTAGTAAATTGAGAGGAGTTGAAAAATGCAGCATATTGTACATCTCTGCATTGATATAAGTGGGTGCATAAGTGGAGTAATCTTTGGGAAAAAAGCAATAAAAGATAACTTCTATTGCTTATACTGCTCCTGGGAAAAGTGGAGCTATATGCTATCCCTTATTTAAGAGTAGAAGAAAAGTGACAGCCTATACCGGTGTAATATGAATTCTACTGATATAGTCATCTATGTTCTTTCATCTTCTTGTTAGTGCAAAAGATTTGCCAGAAATAATAAAAAAAAAAATCATGTGTTTGTGGCTTTACGTATATTCTCATGTTTTTCTCTACAAGCCAAAAGAGAGTCAAAGCAGAATAAAAGTGATGTCAGTTTAGGATGAAATTCTTTCTTCAATATTTTAATACTGCTGGTTTCACATTTTGCATCTTTTTTTCTTTTCTGGCAGTACCCAGAACAAGAAAGTAACATGAAACTTATTTTACAATAAAAATGTTATTTAAGTAAAAGTGTTATGTCTTTTGTTGTTGTAAGTGAAATATGAATGAGGTGCTTTTAATTAGAAGTTCTGTCTCATAAGGGATTATAAAATAGAGATAACTTATATGGTAAAATAGCTGAATGCTATACTTGAATCTATAGAATATCCATTATATAAAGCATTAGATTTTAGTTATTTGACTGTAATATATTGAATGTTGAGGGTCAACTTTGTCTCTGATATCACAGAATCTTAGAATGGTTTGGATTGGAAGGGTAAAGATAAAGATATCTAATTCCAACCCCTCCCTGCCATGGGCAGGGATACACCCACTAAACAATGTTGCTCAAAACCCCATTCAACCTTTCATCTTTATCCTTTTACCATAGAAGGGGAAAGTATTTAATGCTACCCAAAATCATGGAGTTTACATAAATAAATCGTACAGAAGCCTTGACTTTTCCTTTGAAACATGCAAAAATAAAGTCAGGTTTTGTAATTTTCTAGCTCTTCAAATTGCCCTTATGGTGTTTTCCTTTCTGTTCCTCTTAACTTACGTTTGACTCCAAAGGAGAGGTTAGGCATGTTTCTCATGCTTACTGCTCACAGAAAGAACACATGGGAGCAAGTATCCAGCAGATATTTTTCAGTTTTAGATGGTATTAGTTTCAGTCAGGAGTTTTACATAGAGCATGATTGCTGAATAAACAAAAGTATAATCTTGGAGACAAACAGAGGTTTGCAGAAAGAAGTGCAAGTTATTTTCCTACAATTGAAAATTGCAGTGTTAAAAATTAGCTGTCCCAGTAGAAAATTTGAGAGCATCAAAAGCCCCCCAAAAAGCTCACTTCTCTAAGAAGTACTTCCCCTATATACATAAAAAAAGAATTAAAGCTTAATGCTTTTATGTCCTGGATATTTTATTTGCTGAGGTGAAGTAAAGGTTGTGACGTGCGACTTTGATGTATTTGGTTTATCTCAAATAAAACAGATTCACCTGTGAGGTACATCTGGTGTATATTACACTCAGAATATGTAACAGTTTAAACTGTAAGTGAATTACAAGAACCAAGATCTGGACTAAGGAAGAGAAGGATTTGCTGACTGCTACTTACCACATGATGTGCTGTAAGAAACAGATATTAGAGCATATCTACACACTTGAACACCTTAGGACAGCTGTCAGGATAAATGTATTTTCAGGATCTAAAGCTTGTCACAGCTGGTTTCAGATCAAATATATGAGACCTAACTGCAGGGTGGTCCATTCCCTGCATGTTTGGAAAGACCTGGAGTTTAACTGAGCTAGCAAGCATGTCTCTAGGCTGAATGTAAAATTTCAAATGCTGCAAAAAACATAACAGTATGTGCATTTCTTAACAAATGTAATGCAGCAGAAAGACTTTGAAAACCTCTCCCCTCTGTCTGCACAGATAAGAGCAAACACACTGTATGTGGATGATTTGTCATATCCTTATGCAGTCACTCCTTCTAAGTGTGTGACAGACAGAGTCATGCACATCATGAGCTGTGCTAATGCATGAATTCAGCTTCTTTAGATTAGCATTTAATGCCTTCCAAAAGGCTAGGCATGTGCACTGCTTTGTGTATTACTTGGAACAAGTCCTGCCAAAGTTGGGGTTTGCAGCACCTAGTCCTGATGATCAGGCAGCTGTAGGTCTGAACTGAGGTAGGGGAGGGGGCTGCCCTGGCTGGGAGGACAGGAGTTAAGAGCTTGTGACTCCCACTGCCCTTGTTGGTTTTGGGCTTGATATGGAGAGCTGGCTGGGCCCCATGGAAAGAGAGGTGAACTTGACAGAGTATTCCTGGGAGAAATAGGAATGCATAGAGAGTCAGTGGCAGGTTTTCCAAGCTGAGAAAATAAAGTTGAAAGCTTTATTATGTGAAACTCTGATTAGAATATTCACGTGATATTGTCATGGATGTCTGCAAAATCTGAGTTAAAAATTTCAAAATTCCTTATAATCCATGAGAGGAAAAGATACTTCAGTATACAGCTTGTTGGTCATTTTAGTCAGTGAATGATATGCTAGTTAAAGATTTTATTCTTTATCCTTACATAGGCAGGAAATTGACTGCATGACAACCTAGTAAAGGGTTGTCCTTACAAGGACAGATATAGGAAATTCTGTCATCAGCCTCATGGAAATGTTGATCTCTGTTGACACATAATAGCTAATATCCTGTACATGAGCAGTTAGAACAGTGTGAAATGCTTCTGAATAGAAAATATGCATTCTAGTCATCATTTAGCTACTTATTAGCTTACAAATTTTGTGTGTGTGTGTGTGATATTCTATAACTCACAAAAAACCAGACTGTCCTAGCTAAGATAACACTAGAGGAAGGGGTATTCCTGCTACCAAACCCCCCGTTTGAAAGTCTGGAAAGAGAGTCTTTAATTCGTAGGCCAGAGGACATTTCACTGCTTGATTGTCTAGAAAGGTTGGTTATTGCAGAAGGAGGAAGTAAACTCAATTCATAAAGAAAACATTCAAGAGATGTATTAGAGCCAAAAAATTGCCTTCTGCATGATAATAAATAAATAAATAAATAAATAAACACAGAGAACAAAACAGCATAATATAGAAGAATAAAAGAAAGGATAAACATACCGTGAAAAAAGAAGATGAGCAACTTGCTCTTCTAACTCATAGCTCTGTTTCTGAAAAAAAGTATTGCAAAAAATGGTTAATTTGCTTCTTTGTATTTTGTGAATGCCATATCAATGTCCTTTTTTTACATTATTTTTCCCCTCCTAAAAGCATAAATGTTAAACACAGAGTATTAGTGTTCTTTCATGCACAATTAATAATTTTCAAAGATTTTAGAAAATTCAAAAACTATTTCAGCATGACTTTTCAATGACTTCTTGAATATATTAATATAATTATGAATTTTAATTATGAAAATTACCTGTCAAATTTAGACCTAGAATCCGAATTGTGGAATGAATGAAACTGCTGCAAGAGCTCTAACTTGTGTAAGTATATGCAGTTTCAATGAACATGTGTTTTTCCTTTGTAGTATCCATCTATAGATTTATGCAATGATAGAATAGCTCACATAAAGTCATTGCACTGTGTACTGACAATCTTTTCCATAAACTTCTATGTCCAAATTGTCTTACTGCTTAGTACATTGTGAAGAAAGGTGTTTTCATTTCCAATAGACTTGAAAATGCTTGAAATGAGGACTTCCAGTGTCCACAGAGAGCAAAACTCAAGATATTAAAAAAAAAAAATTTTGCTCTTGGATGATATATCATCTGTAACAAAATTTTTCATCCATTTCTCAGCTGAAAATTCTCTGGATTATCAAAAAAATGGCTTCTTTAATGCTGAACTCCATGTACACACCAAAATGCTTGCCATTTAAGATTTTAACATGTAACAAATTTGTAAAAGCATATCAATTGTAGGTCCATCCCTGCCTTGATACCAGACAGGGCTCTGCATTACTCGCTTCTCTTTGCAGAAAATGAAGAAATAAAACCAGAATAAAATTTCAATTCATGATTCAGCTATTGGCTATCTTTTAACATCTTTGCTACAGTATTCTTCAAAGCTGATGGTACTTTTCTCTCCCTTATGGAAAGTTAGTATTGTGTGTCTTCAGAAGATAATTCCTGGCCAAGTCCACTTCATGATACGACCAGAGTAAATTAGCTGAAAGATTCAATTTTGCACTTGGAGTAAAAAATCCCAGTTAGACTTCCATGTGCTTTATTGTTGTGCCAATAGCTTGACATTGTTCAGTGACACTGATAACACAAATGTGGAAAAAAGAAATTTAGAAAAAAAAAAAAGAAAAAATCCTTTCCATATAAATTATTTTTTTAATTATCATTGAGTAAAAATGCATTTTCTATCTGAATAATGTGCTTATTTTCTATCCCATAACATTTCAGAAGTACGCATTGATTACCTTTTTTTTGGCTACGACCATGGTTAATGCCTTGATGATAATAATAATAACAACAATAATAATAATAAGCAACAAAAAGACTGGCTTCATTCAGTACAAGGCACTATAATTGTTTGCCATGAAATCCTACAGAGGGAAAAAGGTTGATGCAGAGTAAACCACTACAATTTACCAACTGATGTTCTGTAGTTCTCTCCAAATGCAAAACCCACACTGCCCCTAGAATCTTACAGTCTGAAAGCTTATTTGCAAAGTGGCTAAAATTAGAAGCAGATAGAAAGTTAAATCCATGTACATAATGATCTGATAAGTGACATTTCTACATATTTGCATATATATTATTTAAAGAGAACTACAGGCTTGGTTTGATTAAAATTCAGCCTCAGTGAAAAAACAGAGGAATGCCTTCTCAGGCACCTTCAAAATTGTGAACGTAGCAAGATCTTATCACACCATAATTTATTTTAAATTCTATTAAGTACAGCAGTAAGTTTTAGCCTTATTCTTTTTCCTTCCAGAAAATATTTGAAGTAATAAATAGCTTACTGATTGGAGCTATTTTAAACTAAGCAAGTTAAATACTTAACATTCTTTTCCTATGTTCTCTGGTCATCTGGGGAAATAAGTGTTCCTTATAAAAAGAACCACACTGAAACAATTCAGATAGTTCAAAGCCTTAGGTTGCCTGCCAGAACTTGCTTTAATGTATTTGTTTTGTGAAATTTAAACAAGGGACACAATATTTATATGTGTACCCTATCATTATGCAATTTGTCTTTTTAGAAATCATTCCTAGGGCTAGGCATTTTCAGAGCTATAAAAATGTTTATAAATCAGATTATAAAGTGATACAGTAGATCTAAGTTTTTTTAAAGCACAGGACTGGGAGTCATAAGAACACAGACTTGCTCTAACTTCACTAATGACATTATAGAAGAAACCTTTCTGCAACATTTAAGTTTAAGCATTCAAAGAAAAAGAAAGGCAACATCAGCAGCAGGGAGGTGGGGACACAAAAATAGATGTGTTCCCTTCAGACAACCTTATCCTTCATAAACTGCAATCAATCCTCCTCTGCAATTTCATTCACCAAGATCCATAGATTTCTTTGTAGGAAGAAACAAAAAACTGAACAGGAACAAGAACTGAATAGCTCAGTCAGTGTGGCTAATAGCACTTTTATTTTCTCTCCCTTTAATTTGCTAATGAGAAAACAATTAGGACATGATAACCTGCTGTTGAAAACACTTGGATGTTGAATCTCTCTCATATTTCTTCTTTGTTCTGTAGGCTGTGACACCAACACTGGGATGTAGCAAGGATTTAAATGATTGTAAACAGGCTGTGTCTTGGGACATCTAAGCCTGCCATCCTGCTGCCCATCTGAGACTTCCTAAAGTGAGACTGACAACTCGAGAACTAGGCTTATTTGGGATTTAGAAATATTTACTGCATTTCCACAGGTAACAACCCCATGACAGCAGCATTACTGTCAAAAAATGAGGTGTGCTGTATTGCACAAATCACTGTCTAGGCAAACTGCCTTTTAAAAGGGAGACTGAATGTGCCCAGCTGTGTGCTCTGTTTTTCTATGTGCATCAAGCAGCAAAGTGTATCAAACATTTCTCTGCATCAATCTCCATATTCCCAGTGAGAAGGTCATTTGACTCATCAAGCCTCTGCCATTGTAGACACCTCTCCATGAAAGGGAATGCTCTCCTTTCTCATATTTAATTATTTTGACCCTCAAAAAAGCAAATGATTCTTTTATTTTTCTGGTAAAGTCATGAGTGTTCTCCTGTCTTCCTGCACATATATTGCTTTTTCTAATTAAAGTTTAATTGGCTTTTTGTTCCCTGGGTCTTCCCTCTTGGGTTCTTTAAGATGTAAGTTACTTTTTTTTTTTCCCCACAGCAATAGGGAACTTTCTGATGACTGTGACCTGTGAGAAGATAACAGGGAGTGGCCTCTCATTAAAACAACCCTTAGCAATCACAGGTGCATCCCTCCCAGTGTCAACTTCACTATGTCAAACCGTCTTGAGTGGTTGATACCTTTGAAATTCCTCTGCTGCTGTTAGTACTTCCTTCCCCCACATCCTGTCACTAAAGGTCTGGGAGGCATGAGGACTGAACTCCATATTCAAGGTCAGTGTAAAGAGAACATTGGTTGTCTTTGTTTCTGAAGGGTCATCTATTCCTGAAAGACAGGGGTCAGCCTGAAACAAAAGCTATACATATAGGTGTTAACTTGCAGAATGTGCCCGTGGCCATGTCTCTCTTTCCCAGTGACTGGCAGAGTTGGGGGGAGACCACAGTCTGACTCCCTGTGCTCCCTGTCTTAACCCCACAGAGCCCTGTTATCATCCTTGAATTGCTCAAGATCTCCCTGGTCAGTAACATCAACATTGAAATTAATGAGTAGAATTCTTTTTCTGTGAAAAGAGAGCAGTCTGTGGTCTGGAGAGTGTATTAAGTTTGTTCCATTGCTGTAGAAAGGCAGTGCAAAGCCTTAGCACCAGTCTGCACTTGTCTTGGACTGAACTGGTTGTAGCTTGGTTCAGCAGTCAGTGACTGCAGCCTGACCTGTTCTAGCTTCAGCAATGGGAACTGTCTGTGGTAAAGCCCTAAGAATCCCAGGGAACCACTGTTCAAAAAACAACAGACCCCTGTATAACAGGGGCTGGGGGATGCTGAGGGGCATCTTTCAAACTTCAGCTGCAAAGCAATGAAAAGAAAGCAAAGCATTTCAAAAAAATTATGGAAAATAATAACACTTGTTCCCAGCTTTGAGAAGAAATGTATCATTGATCTCATGCCTCTCCTGGGAAGGAGAAGGAAGAAACTCTCTTCATAAACATGATAGTCCTTACTCCAAAGAAAGCACAATGTCAATGACCCCTATTGCCATATTCTCTTTTCCTGGAAAATTAAATTTTCGTCTTTAGGATTCAGGGGCTCATCAAGAAGGCCAGTATAGGTGTCAACAGAACAGTGGTTTTGTGTAATAAATTTACCTGTGTTATTAACACAGCTATTCTGTGGACTAGGAGTTTTAGTTTGGACTAGGAGTGTTAGTATTACACAATTTGTACTTCTAAATTGTTAAAACAAAAATAGGAATAATAATTAATCCTTGGATTCCCCTTAGACCCATATTGATGCTGTGTTCCCCTTTCCAACAAGATGTAGAGCAGTGTGTCCTGTCCTGCTCTATCACTGTGATCACACTGGGTCTGGCAGCCCCATGCAGGGACTGGGCTCACTGTGAGCACGCCTCTGCACCAGCTGTGGATTATCATTTTTTATCTTATTATAAGAATTATTTATGGATAATTCTATTCTGGGTAACAAGTCTGATTAATCAGCCTGAACCAAGCAGTCTGCTTCACTAAGTGTATGAACTTTCAGTGAATAACACTTAATAGTGTGAGCTTCTGCATGATATAACAAACTGAGGGAAAAGTGAATTTCAACATCTTCTCTAAGGTTTAATTTTTCTGCAGAAGTTTTAGCTACTTGATTGTGAGATAAATCTATCATACTTCTAATTTCAATGGCATATACACAATGGCATCTAAAGGCAGCCACTTGTGTTGTGCTAATGCAGCCTGACCTGGAAATAGTAAAGGACGTTGCTCATAATGATGATTTTGCTAAAGATTTATTAAAATAAGTAACAAGATTTGCTTTCAGACTTACACAAGTAGACTATGGCCTCTGAGTGAGTATACCTATACTGCTTCTCCAGTGGTGAAGAAACAAACTGGTGTGTGTTTTATATAATGGAAATGCATAGACACCTATATGCACACCCAGGAGTGTGTATGGTTCCAATACAGAACTTGAGATTAATTGAAAAAATCATTTAAAATGAAACACTATAAGGAAGTAAGACAATATCTGTATCATGGAGTGTGATTCATGCTGAATGCTTACTAATGCTTACTTCTTCTGAAGAAAGACTTAAATAGAGTCACGAAATCATGTTCTATTTTTCATAAAGTCAATTAATTCTCCTTTTTTTATGAGTTTAACCCCAGCTGGAAACTAAATACCACAGTTGTTTATTTACTCTCCCCTTTCCTGTTGGGATGGAAAGGAGAATAAAAAAAAGTTAAAACCTTTGGGTTGAAATAAGAACAGTTTTATAATTGAAATAAAGTAAAACTTAATAATAATAATAGTAATAATAATAGTAACAAAAAGGGGAAGAGAGAGACAGGAATAAAACCCAAGGAAAAAAAAATCAATGCTCAGTAAAATTACTCACCAGCTGCTGACCAATGCCCAGCCCAACCTGAGCTGTCATTGACAGCTCTGGGAGGTCCTCCACATCCTGAGCATGACATTCCATGGTGTGGAATATCCCTTTGGCCAGTTCAGGTCAGCTGTCCTGGCCATGCTCCCTCACAGCTTCTTGTGCACTTCCTCACTGGCCGAGCCTGGGACACTGAAAAGTCCTTGACTTGAGGTAAGCACTGCTTGGCAACAGCCAAACATCAGTGTGTTATCAACATCATTCTCACACTGAATCCAAAACTGTAACCAGCTACTGAGAAGAAAATTAACTCTTTCCCAGCTCAAACCAGGACACTGATTCAACTCATAACATAAGAATCTTAAAAATTGAAATTTCTTAAAGTGCATTTTAGAAGACGTGTAGTTCTTTTGAGAAATGAACTTTTTAATATAGGAGCAGCATAGGATGTGTTTTAAAATAAATATTGCCCAGAAGTTTAAGAAAAGGTTTGCATTTGGTGGATTTTACAGAATGAAGTTCCCCAGACACTGAAGTTTTATTTCTCACACACTCTTATATATCCGGCACCTTGGCATTAACAGATGAGCTTTTCTTGAAGATCTTGCATTCAGTACCTGTCTCACAAAACATTTTCATGTAAATTTTTGTGTAAAACTCATTCAGGTTTGTCCACATGCATCATATGCTTCAAAATTTTGTATTTGTAATGAAAAAATATAGCCATTAGAGGCATTTTAAGCCATGGAAGTACCTCTATGAATTCAAATTGTTTTGTTTGCTTGTCTATATTCTTGATTTTCCTTTATTCCTAAATGTCAGTGCAAGTCCTTGAAATTTTTCAAGTGTATTTACACTAAGACACCAGCTGGAAGAAAATTAGATACAACTCAGCAGCTTAGGTGGCAACAATAATACCATGTGGACTAAAGAGACATCTGTCCATCTTAATGATTAAACATATATAATTGCATACATAGAAAGAATGGATGAACTATCTGACATGACCGAATTTCTGGATATTTAAGTATATTATGCTTCTTGAATTAAGGAGAAACTATCTGCTTATTTGTTTCTGTGTTGGAGGCTGCTGTTCCCTTAGCAGGGGTGACTGACTTGATACATAAACATTACTAAACTTCTTTTAGTATACTTCAGTATATTAGCCTGAAGGGAAATCAATAATCCCTTTTTTATCTTAACATTGGGTCATAAACTTCAGGAGTCCAGGAACTGACTCATGAGTCCTCCAGTGTTGCCTTTTTCTGTAAGCTGTGTTACTGAGTAATGGATCAGTAAGTTCTGAAACAAGTGTTTGGGGCCCATGGAGATCCTGACTCCAACTCAGGATGTGTCCCAGGTATGAACAAAGATGAATTTTTTTTTTTTAAAGTTAGATGGCCTTTTGAAAGTCTCAAGAGTAATCAAAGAGTAGCTAGTTCAACCACATGATGAATGAAAACAGATTTCTTGTACCTGAACCTGGTCTGTCATCCTCGATTAATTCCTAGTGTAGCCGAAAAGACAGCTAGGAGTGCATCAGCGCAGAGAATGACTTGTGCACATCACTTAGTGCAGCAACAAACTTATACAAAAATAAAGCTGAAAAGGGGAAAGCTGGACTAAAATCACAACCTGAGCTGCCTCTGAGTATTGGGCTTTTGCTAACTTTGGGATAAAAAATAGCACTTGTCATCTTATCCACACTTGTGACAGCCTCAGCAACTTAGAAGATGAATAAACAGCTTTCACTTCAAAATGGATTTCAATATGAGAGGGATAAGAAATATGTAATGCAAATAAAAGGGTGTCTGTGAGTCAGTCAGGGCTATGACTCTAACACAATAAATAAAATTTGTTAGCCAAGAATTTTCAGAAGAGTTTTAAGCATTCTCTATATACTAGAAGCTACAAATTTGATACCCTCAGAGTGTCGGTAGAGATTCAGCTTTAAACAACCCAGGACATTAAGCTTGAAACATCAATATGTGTCAGACTTACACTTTGCAAGACAGAAGATATATGATTCTTAGTGCCATAATGATTAGAGGTGTAAGAGTTCTAATATTTAATCTGTATTATCCTGCTTTTGACAGCTACCAAGAACTTGTGTCCTACAGAGAACCAAACAGGCAACTTATTAATCAAGTTTATCAGAGAAAACCTGCTTTCAGCTCTTCAGCACTCAAAGTGTACACTCAAATAGTTTCTCCTGCTTGTGAAAGGACTAGGGGGCCAGCTACCTGAATAATATGTGAATATTGCTCAGTAGACACTGTGCAGTCAGGGGTGTCCCAAAACATTTTCAAATAAAATATAAGTTAAATTAAGTGTGAGAAGGAAAGTTATATGAGGGACTAAACTCATGGGAATCAACATATGCAATTTCCATGGTTTAAATTACAAAGAATCTCTTCATATTATGAGAAATAAATTAAGAACTTGTGAGAAGGAAGGGAAACAAAGCTGCAATGCAGGAACAACTAGTCAGGGAATTATGATACATTTCTAGAAAAAATCCATAAACAAATCATAGACTTTTTAAAAATCATATTTGTTTCAGTATTTGACAAAATGAAGGAAGGTACCTACCTTCATTCAGGAGGGTGGTGCTGGAGCCAAATACCCACTGGCAGAAACTGCAAGAATAATATCTGCATCCAATTTTATCTGATAAGACCTCTCCATTATTCTTTGTTCCTGCCTAGGACAAGTTCTGCCCTTTGATGAAGGTGAAAAAGATGTTTTTGAGTGAGGGGTGGTACAGGAAGAAGTTGAGGAATGTGGTTTCACTGCATATTCTCCATGCAAGTAAGCAGGAAGGAGAAGAAAGGGGAAAAAAAAAAGAACATTTTATTCTTTGGGAGTAAAGAGATATCTGATCTGGAATTCACTTTGCCTTTTCCCAAATTTTCCATTTAAATTTTATTTTATCTTCCATATTGTTACATAGAAATTAAAAATTTAAGTTAATTCGGTAAATCTCAGTGAAATCTAGCACAATTTATCCAGCATTTGAAGTCTCTAATGGCCTAGTGGAACTTTTTCTACTTTTGACTGAAGTGAGGGTATTTCCAAATTATGTGTCCCTCCTGTTCCAGCATTTCAGTCTTTTCAGAATGACGGTGCAATAATTTTGGATTTTAGAATTGCCTTCAAAGTCTTGAAAATCACAGGATGAAAAAGCAGGTGACAGTATTTTTTTCCTGGAGACCTCAGTCTCAAGATTCTTGTTGCTCAATAGATCTACAAGCTACAAACCTGTGTATTGAGACCCAGGGACAACTGATACTCTCTATATGTTTTCTTGGTTTAGACCTGAAGTTACAGCTTTATATTTCAGGGTTTATATTTCAGCATTGTCTGATTGGTTTTTCGTAAGCACAAATCATAGGTTAGTCTTTTTGATACCTAGCTTCAATAGCATATTTATTTGATATTTCACTAGTTTGCTAAACTGTCAGGATATGAGGGAACAATCCAGACATCTATTTGTCTTTGTTAGTCTGAAGTTCCTTACCACCAGTTAAAAGGTGATAGTGACAGATTCCTAACTCTTAGAATTGCCACAGATTTGGATAAAAACTTTCAGATCAGATAGTACAGACAGAAGGTATTTGTCTTGCAAAGAAAAATCTTCAAGAAAAATCTCAACATTAAAAAAAATTGAGTCAGAAGAGGTATTTCTGCTGCCTGGCACAAAAATGATGATGTGACAAAACCCACATAATTTAAAAATAACAATTTTTTCATTAAAGCAGCAGAAAATCCAAATGAACAGCTTCAAACTGTGGCATTATCCACTATTAAAAGATCTAGAACAAGCAACTTTCAAACCAGCATGAAACCTAATTATAGAATAACTTTGCTGTCGCTGCTTCTATTTACATCTGTTCAAGCTCAGAAGCAAATAATCCAGGCTTTCCTATAATATCAGTGTGTTCCTGACCTTTCTTGATGACACTTATGAAGGAATTTACTGCATTTTGAAGACTGATGCTTCTGGCATTGAGTTCTATGACAAAGCTTCAGTTTGCTCTGTTGCAGAAAAACGTCAAGTAATGTCAAATATGTGATTTATTACATAGAAATCCTTTTTTCTATGTGCATTTCCCTCCTGTCCTGACTTTTTTTTCTCCTTTCAGCCACTCCACGAGGTCAAAGTCACTCTTTCTGTGCAGTAGTAAGGGCAGCAGCAATGGATAAGCTGCAGGCATGTTTACCACCACTTTATCTCCATTTGCCCTTTTACTGGATGAAGGTATCCTCCTGGAAGGTACTCATCACACCCCTTTACTCATCAGGGCATTGTCTCTTAAGATTATCTTAAATTATTTGAGATGAAAATATGTATTTATTTGTATTAGTATTAACCCTTCACATCAAGCACTACTGGACCACAAAAAAAATTGTTAAAAAATGAGGGATACTGAATCATCACACTCTTCAGGAACCTATTTCCCCTCAGAAATTGATTATAATGGAGTTGAAGAAGACATAGAATTTAATTAGTAGCAGCTAGTAAAATGTGTTATATCTGAAGGCTCTGATGTCCATCCTTCTGTCATTGCCTGGACATTTCACTCACGTACTTATGATTCACAGATATATTGTTAATATGGTAAATATAGAGTTTTGAATAATATAAAATTGTGGTATTTGCAGTGTTTTGCCCTTTCCATAAAAATATATAGGGCAAGGGGCACAGACTGCATAAAACTTGCATAAAAATAAACCATATGAAAACTTAGAGAAAAATGTGACAATTTGTTTTCTTATTTATTACTGCTCTTATTGCAAGAAAGGTGGATGCTTCAGGAACAAGCAGACCTGTGGCACAAGAGACCAAGATTTCAAATTTGAGTTTCTTCTGATGCTGATCCTGACAGAAATGATGGTGAGGGGAAGAGGGAGAAAACTCTCGGTAGCAAAACTTGCTTTTGAAAAATGTCATTTTACAGGCTACTGCTATCTTTCTGAACCTTTCATCTCTAATGTGTGTTCTCTTAAATTATCATTATGGTCTAGAATTGTTCAAGCACTCAAGAAACTAGCTGGAATTTGAGTTGCAATAGTCATTCAAGACCTTTGTTTCTAGAGCAGTGACACATCACTGGAAAATGTAAAAATAACACTTTCTGGCCCAAACAGTAGTTAATCGATGTAAATTAGAACATTTCATCCAACTTTCACTTCTCCCTAGAAGTTAATTTATTTACCTCAAGCCAAGCAGTTTAGCACCATTGTCTTAGAATTTTAACCACTTGAATTCAGTGTCAGACACACTTTTATACAAATTGGATATTTTGTAATTCTCTCAGCTGGAAATGGTTTCCTCTGACTAGTCCTGCACAAGCTTCTTTCCTAGTTTCCTGCTCTCTGGCTTAGACAGACAGTCACAATCTCCATGTAAATTATTTTTTAGGAGCTTACACAGGCTTGTTAACGTGACAAATCACCTGAAAGTTTGGCTTTTCAATGCTCAGTTTCTATTTAAAATTTGCTTCTGCAATCATTCATACTACAGGTGATCCCTGTCTTATTGACTTAATGAACTTTTTGTGTTTATTTTGTTGTTTGCACATTGATTCTAGTATTGCTTTTCAAAGTTAAATAATTCATTTATTAGCTTAAATTGTAAACACACTTTTCAATTTACCCTTTAGGAATAATATTATGTACTTTTACACTACTTCCTTGCCTTCCCTGTTTTCCCAACTTCAGTAATCACCCCTACATAAATCTTTTCAAAATTTTGAAATTTGTTTCAGATTTTACAGGTTACTGTGAATCCCTTGAGCTGAATACATAATAATTTGTGAAAGACTACATTTGTGACATTTCTTATCTTTGCTTGTTACATATCATTGATTTTATTTTTCTTATATTTTTCTGCATAGAACAGTAGTTGTGATGAGTTTCTGTGTCAGTATTCTATGATAAGACAGCAGAAGAATTAGCTATATCAAGGCTGTGTGAGTGAGATTGTCTCTCACCTCATCAATAGCGGGTTTCTGTAGCTCAAAATGAGATTAAAATCTTCTGAGAACAACAGCTAAATTAGTATTGCAGGGATTTAAAGTGTTGGGTTTGTTTAGTCCTAATGCCTTAAGACTGTAACAAGAAGATTTCTATGACTATAATCAGTGTTGAACACTAACAGTATGGTCAGTGGATGAGCAGATAGTCACAGAGGAATTAGATGGCCTCTCCAGACCTTGAAAAATGGTCTTACTGTTGAAGCATATGCTTACCATTGTTGTCATGGAAAATGTGTTCAAAAGAAGAAAACCAAAAAACTGGACTAATTGCCTTGCACCATCACCCTCTGACCCTGCAATTATCACAGTATTAAAGTCATTGGGGGAAGAAACTCTTAAATTATGACATTATTCTGAACATGTTTAGATTCCATTTTTTAAGTTGTGCTGTCTTGCACAAGAGATGTCTGTTTATCACACTATTGCTTTCTTTGGGAAGGTTCATTGAAGAGCATCATATTTGACTTTTATGAGGTCATAATATTTTACATGCTAGACCTGAACAAATAGCAGTTTATTTGTGCAGAATAGTGAT
>WBNO01015839.1:1089-18807 GCA_013400575.1 Peucedramus taeniatus
GTGCAAAGCAGCTGCTGTGAAAAGCTGAACTTTACTTTCCATTGGCTTCTCTGGAGGAAGCAGGGAATATGTGAAGCATTCACTGCACACTGAGACTGATCCCTAACTTCTCTTTAACCTTTCACTTTTTTCCTTACAGTCTTTCAGGAGATGATGAAAACAAGCTGAGAGACAGAGCCTAATAATCACATAAAGTTACATGGAATTTCCTCTTGGACAACCACAAGGTTATACTATCCAGGGACCTAGCTGTATTTATGGAATATAGGCAACCTATATCTCCCTTCCTTCAGGCTTTAAAAATAAACAGTCTTACATAAAAATACACAACTGCCACACTGTGTCTCACACCATTTTAAGACACCTTACCTTGCAGTGTCTGCAGCCAAAGACGTTAGCGATCAGGAAGGGAGCCTTCTGTTTCCCTTAATGTACCTCCTCAGGCACTGTCACCTATGGAGCACAGAAGAATTCTGTATATATGAAGTGTTAAGTGCTGGATCGTGAGACTTTTGGCAATATATAGTGGTTGACTGATTATTTCACAGATTTATTTCATAGAAGAAATTTACAAACTACATAAACTTTTCAATAACATGCTCATACTCTTTTTAAAGATAAATGGAAGGTATCTGAATTAATTCTGGTACAGGTCAGAAATTACCAGTCAAGACACATGAAATATACAATTTCTGTGGGAAAAAAAAATAAAAGAGGATTCTATAAGTTTTCCCTTTCTGGAGGTGAAATGTCTCTAAGGGACTGCTTACTCCATTTTTTTTTTCAGGAGTCAGGAGGTTAAGAGATCATATCAGGACAATTTTGTTAGCATCTGTGAGTGGGAAACTAAAACAGGCATAACCTCATGAATAGGCAATCCAAACAGTCTGAGTTTTAAATATCAGACATAAATAATGGACTACTAGAAACCAAGCTAAATCTGATTATTATTCCAAAATCATATTTGATTACTTGCTTCATGAGAATTGCAAACTGTTCACTGCCAATATAAAAATGGTTAATACTAAAGTGCATCTATGAGTTACTTAAATCATGACAGTAAACAGTTTGGAAAAAGCCCCACTATTACTCCAGATTTCAAAGAGGTGTGATATAAGGGTGATCTTAGAGTTACATATTCATCATTTCATCTGAGGCCTCTTCTGAGACTGCCAGTTACTATTAAACATAATAAATGCTTCCAATAAGAATAAGAATAAGAATAAGAATAAGAATAAGAATAAGAATAAGAATAAGAATGTCTGTGTCCATTAGGAAATAGGTGATAATTATCTTGCCGTTTAATGGGCTGCTAAACAGTTGAAATACACAATACTAAATATTTTTTCCCCAAATAGATGCCTACCCACAATGGTTAAAGTCTATTTACAATTCTTAGAATAATTCCAATGCATTCAATGGTGCAGCATTTCACAATGCCTTGGATGCAACATCTAAAGCTACCAGTAAAACTGCAGCAATGAACTTTGCTTTTTTTCTTTCTTGATGTTTACAGAAAACAATGTTCTCATAGTTCAGGGACACAAATGAAAACCAAAGACTAAATTCAGGCTGCAGTTTTAGCACCACCCTGATCACTATGTGGTTCTTTCAAAACCTTTAACTCACAGGAGGCCACATTATCCTGGGTAAGGTTTAGCTTCCAAAAGGTAAGCAAGAATTTCTGACATTCACTGAAAACTATGCTGACTTTTCCAAAACCAAACACCACCACTTGGTATTCTTAAGCCAAAATAGTAAACCTGAAATATCATGGCAGACCTGGGAATGATGGATGATGTGCCTTCAACTCCTATGGCAATGGGGAAGGCCGCATCTGCATTACCTACTCCTTCCAATAACAGAGTGGGAAGGTGCAGCAACAGGACTGTTTTACTGGTTTCCCTAGGAGCATTCTCTCACTACAATTACACTGTATTTTCTCCTGCTGGCCACCGCCAGCTAACTTTCTATCAAACCAAGAATCATGGAGTTTGAATCCAGATTTGAAACAGAACCTGCCCAGAATTTGAATAGATATAGCTTCTCTGTTTGCCCCTTTCTATACAGGTATATGCCTTTTTCTGTATACATAACTTACTTCTTTTTTGCTAAGTATTTTAACTGAGGGAGCACACGGGCAGATACGTTCCATATCCCAAACTGTTTACAGTAAACCCGTATGTAAGTTGCAATGAGTCCACCTGCAAGGAATCATAAAGGAAAGAAGTGAGGTGGAGCATAAAAATATACTAATAGTATAAAACATCCCTTCACTGCTCACAATGGTCCTTGGCTTCTCTTAAGATCCTAATAATCACATTTCCATAGCATTCTGCCCATTTTTGCAGCTCTCTGTTCCCCACCCTCTATTTTCTATGATTTTGTGCAAAACAAAGTTATTANTTCATATTTTGACCATAGATTAACTAAATGTTATTGCTTGACAGAAAGAGTAAATAAAAAGGAATCAAATTATTGTTTTTTACTTCATCACAAAAACATTCCAAAACACTATTTAGGGGCAGTATCTTAAAGACAATAACAGATTAAGGAGGTGGAATCACAGTGCAGTATAGCATTCTTTGTGCTTGCATACAGTGTCAAATGTAACAGGGACAGTGCTTGATATCTTGGAAAACAGCCATTGTGATGAGGAAGAAAAGTAAATTCACTGATATATTCTATTTTGCCATTTCTTGATATTTCTACACTTACAGTCTTTAAATCCTGGAGCTGAATATTCACCTGTAAAAGAAGTTTTTTGTTCTCTGTCTGTAAAAACAAATAAAATGCACTGAAAACATATGGCTAATCTGTTCAGTATGTTTTGAAAAGTATTCTTGTTTTATTTCCTCAGTCATGGTTAGAGAGGTGTCCTTTCAGCCTAAACTTTCCCCTCCAACCAGATGTGCAAACATGCTTCTTAGAAAACAAAATTACTGGAATGGAAAGGGAGAAGTTCAAAACTCTTCAGTTTTGAGTATCTCATCACTTCCCCTGCAATGTCATACATTTGGGGATGTATTTGTGTATACAGTCTGTGTATTTAGTAAACCCCTATCCTCCCACTTTAATGAAATTCCCTTTTAACCAAAGTCTCCAGAACAAATCACTTCCTCAGTTGTTTATCATTTGTCCAAACATCTTTCTAGTACCTGCAATAATTTAGGAATTTACGGTCATTTTTGAGCACATGCACAATACTTTCATATTAATACACAGATAGTTAGACATTTTTTCCCCAACTTTTTTCAAGGCAAGATGCAACTTAGTATCTTTGGTTTTGAGCTGCATGAACAATGTTGAGCAACATATTGTTTTTTCTATTATGTTTTTAATATAAATATCTCAGAATTATTTTGTGCTTTTTTTATAAGCAAAACCAAAGTGAAATGGAAGACTAAAATTGTCACTGCCCACAGTCAATGTTTCTGATTTATAATAAACTTAATAATTTTGCTGCATCTGAGCATTAAGTGCATTTTACCCTGCAAAATAATCCATAACCTGTAACATGAATATATAGAATATATTCAAATACGTGAAGCATGTGGCCTCACCTTGAATATTGTCTGCAGTTTTGGTCACAACAATATAAGAAAGATATTAAACTCTTACAGAGCATCCAAAGAAGGGACACAAAGATGGTGAAAGTCCTTGAACACTTCAATTTTCATTGCACTGCACTGCAAAAAGGTCACCACAAATGAAATAAAGGACTCAAGTCACTCACCAGCATTTTTCTTACTACTTGGCAGAATCCATATCCCCAAGCTGAATCTCTGCATAGAGCCATGAAAGAAAGGGGTGCCTCTAGGTGGCACAGGGGAAGCCATTGTGCTGGGAAGGGTCACTGTGAGATAACCTGTCCCTCTGCAAAAGGACTGAAATCCTGACCCATGTACCCAGAATGTATTCCAGCACTGACAGAACCAACAGGGCTCTGCAGCAGATGTATCCCCTGGAAATGCTGCATTAGTGGAAGCTTAACTGTTGGGGAAATTCATGCTCCTATAATTCTAAGCAGCAGCTGCTTGATAGTTTTGTGACTAAAAGAGGTACCTTACTGCTAAATTTACACTCATACATGTCCCTGTGAGTCCACCTCCTGATGGTTAAATTTTCAGCCTTTTGGCCTTCAAATAATTTAGTATATCAGTGAATCTAGTGAAACAATCCTTCTGGAACTACTGAATTATACATTAAAAGTAAATTAAATTAAACTAAAACTCCTTTATACCTAACAAGAAGTAGCTGAGTTCTTGAATATCTATCTGAAGCAGATACTTAAACTAATAGTTCTCCCAGTCAATGGGACCATGTGTATATTTTGTTTCACACAATCTATTTTCGCTTCCAAGAAAAGACAAACTACATGTTAAGAAATCCCTTAATTAGGTAAGTGATGGAGAAAGTAGCCCCAGTGCATTGCTGTAAGCAGCAATGTGTGAATTTTCTATTCAACACAGCAACAGAGGGCTATTTATTCAACTTATGTGCATAATTAGTAGTAAAATTACAGGGTTTTTTTTCCTTTTAGCATACAGTAGTTATTCTTTATGGGTCTGGATTCTGAACAAAAATATTTCCTTTAGACTTTGACTAATGCTTTCTTCAGGTGAGCTCTGGCAAATGCCATTAAAAAATATAAATCTGGAAACCCAGGAAGTATAGAAAGCGGAAGGAAATTACTTCAGCTTGGCATGAGGTACAATATTACTTTCTTTAAATAAAATGTATCCTCTGTCCTTAGGAGCCCCTTACAGGTTAATCTAACATTTCATTATACTCTGTCACTTGGCCTTGGCTTACTAGAAACACATCAGGCAGCTGATATTACAGTATCTGAAGTTACAAAGACCTTATATTTACATACACTATTTTTCACTTCTTTCTGAATGCATGGTTGATTGGCACCTTTCTGATTTCTTAGTATTTTTTTTTAGTTTATTAAAGAAAAACAGCACATAGTGGCATGTGTACTACTAAAAAGACTGTAGGCAAATTTAGAGGGTATCATACAATTGTCACCAAAATTGCAATTTAACTGGCTGTATCGCCATGTTGGCTACTTTTTTTTTTTTTTTTTTGCAGTCAGCTATTCTTATCTAAGCAAGCAGAATAAACACAATTTTAGAAAAAAGCTGCATGCAAACTGAAGCCCTTGAAAGAGATGTATGGTTGATAAATGTGACATTCTTAAAAGTGCATTTTAATACATGATAGGAGCCACACAGGTAAAAAGTGTCAAAAATAATAGCACTGTTAATGCCAATAATATATCTCTACTTAGAACATACAACTACATGTTGTAGATATTTCAAGAAGACTCTGAATGGGTATAGATCCTTGTAAAATACTGTTAAATCTGTTTCATAAATTATCTGAACAAAAGACAAAATTATGTCCAGGAAAGTTCAAGAAATAAGAATAAAAAGACTAATTGCTAAGTGCAAAGATAAGAGACTGCTTTCAGGGAGTAATCTTCATGGTTTTCTCAATTTTCTTTATGGGACCTGCATGTTTTAAAACACAGCCATAGTAAAGAAGGAATAGCCTCACAGAACAGGGACTGTGACCTGGAACATACATTGAAATGGTCATTTTAGATAGCATGACCATGGGGAAAGACAGTTGAGTCTTCTCATGTGTACATTAGACATCCAAGCAGGGCCTGACAGAATACAGAATATTCCAGGGATACAGCTGTCAGCAGCTCTCAAGTCAAAGCTGTCCCATTTTTTGCATAAATAATCAAATATGCAGCAATAGAAGAATCACTCTAAAATTTATTAACTAGGACCTTTCTTGACTTTTTAAGTGGATAACTGAGATGGATTTTCACGCTTTGGCTCCTCAGAGCTCATGCACAGTGAAAGGCTATGGACAACTCATCTGAGACTAAGTAATCTTAAAAGCATCTATTTTACATTCTCCTTTACTGACAATACATCAACATATCAATCTGATACTAAGCAAAATGGATCTACTACTCTTTAAGAAGATTTAGATGTTATCTTTAAATTAGGATGGAAACAAATTAAATATTCCCATTTTTCTAATTAGGGTCACACTCCCTAGTAATATTTCTCATGCTTAAGTTTCCTAAGAAGAAAAAGTCACCTTTCTCTGAACTCCTCACTTGTCTATGCCAGTAACTAATCAGTCAAAAACACTCAGGTGTAAAGCTGATCTGACAAACTCTGTTGAGAGTATATATGGTGTAATTTCACTGAATCCTCAGTAGAGGACAGAGTGTTGGCTAAACCCAAAGGTTTATGAAAACATGGTGATAAATCCCAGATGCGATCTCAGCTTTTCACTCATTCTATTTTGTTAAGATCTCGAAAACCCCTCATGGGATTTTTGTTAGCTGTTTTCTTTTTTCTCTCCATTCCACAAATTCAAAGTAAACTGGTCTGGCTTCTGGTACCTGGCACACTGGCACAATTCATCTTAACACCTGTAAGCCTGTCTGAAAAACAGAATTTCTTTGAGATGAGGTGTTTATATGGGCAATGTTTAGCCACTGTAGTGAATATGGCCTCACCTTCAAAGACACTCCTGAGCACTGTTCACCTGATGTAAGCATGAACTGTTTTTCTTGATTTACATGGAAGCAGACAGTCCATTAACTGAGCTGAAGCTGAAGAAGTAAATGTAATGCCCATGCAGATGCTTTCATAACTACTTGATGTCAATGTTGACGCAGGTTTCCTAAGCGTAAGGGTAAAAAGACAGCAGTGATAGGGCTTTGCAGAATTTCCCAGCAGCTAAAGGTGAGCAAGCTGTTGAAAATATTTGTATCAGGGCTACTTAGGTCAAAGAAGTTAAATGTATGTAACCAAATCTAAGTGATTAATACATAGGATGGTACTATGCACTGCACACAGGACTGCACTATACACATACTTCACAGAGGTAATAATTTAATATGGCCAAGGGGTAAATGGAGGGCCTGTCACTCACATAATAATCTTTAAGAAATTTACACTTTTAAATAAGTTTTTTAGGTTTCTAAGCTTCAAGTAAATCTATACCTAATTATTTATATAATTAAGGCACCTCCTCTAGGAGCAGTCTTTCAAACTTTAAACTTGGATAAGTTCAGTTTCTCTGGGCACTAAAAAAAGAGTTCTTCCTGCTCAGTTTTTTTTCAGACATTGTCCTTTCCTTGAGTAAAAAGGTTTAAAATAATAGTCTCATGAATATAGAAAAAGGTGTTCACAGTATGAAAAAAATATTTCAACCACAAAATTCAAATAGATAAACTTTAATAGGCAATGTGGATAATGTTTCATACTCATCAGTTTTTCAATGTTAAAGCTACTTTCTGCTGTCTTTCACTCAGAATCCTAATTAAAATTACACCTCAACATCGTTTCTCAGCTAGAAAGCTCAATAGTAGCTCCCTATTATGGTTGCTTTTCTTGGCTTGTTATCAAATCCTCACCACAGTCATAACAGCTACAGATTAATCAACCTGCTTTTCCTCAGTTCATTAATTTAGCTGCTTTGCTCATATAATCTGTCTGTATGAAATCTGAGGGTCTTTTATTCCTATTGCAAAAGATCCTGTAATTCGATCCTTAGTTCAGCATATGTTAAGAGTAGGACTCTTCACAAACTGTCTATAACAGAATGCCTCAATAATCACTTAACTTCTGCTTCTTACACTCTTACAGTCTTTGTGCCATTATTTTTCTTTTCCTAATGAAAAATATGTCTCATATATTTGGACACTGAAAATACCCACCTTCTTTATTCTGCTCCTCGGCATCTACCTAAACTCCTTTCTATCTTTCTGTCTCCTAGATTAGTATTATATTTATCTTAGATTCTTAAATAAGTTTTTCCCACCATTGTAGTTCATTGATTTAGAAGAAAATAAAGTGAACAAGAAATAAAGTGAAAAAGGCAATGTGAATGGTAGTTGTGTATGCTTATGTATATTTAGTATTAATCATGCACCAAAATCAATGGCTTCTACTTCTGTCTGGAGCCTTATAGGCTTGTTTTCTTATAAAGCTGGACAGTGAAAGAGAATTTGGTTTGCAAAATTCATCACTTTGCAGAACAATTTCTGTCTATGAATATGCAGCATTAATAAAACAAAAATCAGAATGTGTAGATGGTTGAAGAAGGAGATAGCAATCTTGATAAAACAAAGAACAGAGCATGTCTGTGATTTTGGTAGGCAATGTATACCCAAAGGCCTTGTTTTCCCACTGTAGAGACAAGCAATTTTTCAAAAGTCAATGTTGGTTATTCATTTCCAGTGACAGGAGAATACGGTGCCCAGGTAAAAAACAATTTAGACCCCAAATTTCAATTCCCAAATTGGCTATTCAGCTGTAGCCTTGTAACCACATTTCAAATTTTACATTCACTACATTTAGTCAGTGGTCTAATGGTCATAACAGGCTACTGTGCAGCCCTGTGTGAGAAACCATATGCTTTTCCCTGACAAATGCTCATCCAGTCCTGGATGCTCAACATAAGAATTTTACATTATCAAATTCCAAGAAAGAAAATTTCATTTTCCAGTGTTCATACATTGTAACTGTGTTACATCTTTTAGCACACTGGAGACTCTTTCATTTCTGGATGAAAGCTTATTCAGGGTCTAACCTATGTAAATATATTCCTTGATTTTAAAAAAATAAGTCAATGCATATAGTAAGGTGATTAATCTTTCCATGAGTTACTTATTCCAGGCAGTAGTAAGAAATACCCATGTCTTCACCTTCACATTCCAGCTTGAATTTTTAAGCACATTTTTTAATGACCTGTTTCAATGTGTCTTGGAATCTTTTGTACCTGATATCTGTAAGTTGAAGCCAAAAATATCTTAACTCAGGTTATAGTGATTATTATCTTTCGATACTGTGTCTCACAGTATTCTTCTGGATAAAATGTCCAGCCCACAACTGGATAAACACATCCTATGATGGGCGAACAACAGCCTCACAGGTTGGGCACAAAGGGTTGTAGTAAATGGGGTCACATTCAATCTGATGACTGGTCACTAGTGGGGTTCCCAGGGCTCCATCCTCATCTCTGTGCTTGTCAATGTCTTCATAAATTACTTGGATGCAGAACATGAAGGTGTATTAGGTAAACTTGATGATGATACTAAATTGGGAGGAGCTGTTGACTCCCTCAAAGGCAGCAAGGCCCTGCAGAAAAATCTTGACAAGTCAGAGGGCTGTGCAATCACCAACCAAGTGAACTGAAACAAGGGAAAGTGCCGGATTCTGCTCCTGGGATGGGCAACCCTGGATGCATGGACAGAATGGGGAATGAGAGGCTGGGAAGCAGTGACACAGAGGGTCCTGGTTGATGGCAAGCTGAACAGGAGTCAGCAGTGCCCTGGCAGCCAGGGGGGCCACCTGTGTCCTGCGGTTCATGAGGCACAACATCACAGCCAGGCAAGGGAGGGGATTGTCCCCTCTGCTCTGCACTGGGGCGGCCTCACCTCCAGTGCTGGGGACAGCTTTGAGAGCCACAGTACAACAAAGATATAAAGTGTTAGAAAGCATCCAAAGGAGTTCTTTGGATGCTCTCTAAAGAGCATCTCTAAAGAGATGGTTAAGAGTCTAGAGGGGAAACCAGAAAAGTAGTGGTTGGGATCACTTGATCTGCATCCAGAAGAAGACTGAGGGAAGACCTCATGGCTGTCTCCAGCTTCCTCATGAGGAGAAGCAGAGGGGCAGGCACCAATCTCTCCTCTCTGGTGACAGATGAACTCCAAGCCATGTCAGGGTTGAGGGGCAGGTCTAATATGGATGGATCAGAGCTACCATATGTGCACAACAGACATACTCTGCAGTTGTGTAGTGGATTCCTAGGTTGCATGAACATTTGCTGAAGAGTCTCTCTGGGCCATGTCCCATGACATTGCAGAAGCCATCAGTTAATGTCTTACATTGTTTGGCAAGGCCAATACTTAGTCTTTGTGTATGGATGCTGACCAAACCAGCCTTCTACTTCTCAGCATCTGATATAATAGATCTAAAAACAAGAAACTCTGGCATTTCTCTAGTGTAGAGAAGATCATGTACCTCTTCAAGAAGAGATACAAGGACTTTCTTCAAGGTCATTCAGTCTAGAGTAAAACCAAAGAAAAACAATTGCTACAATTCTATCTAAATGTGAAGATTAAATCTATTATTCCAAGTGTTAATGTATTCACAAAGTTAGTTAAGTCTCTTCCATGCTGCTCCTTCATATCTTATTATATGTCTACCTATATAGACAACTTCTTCCAAAATAAGTAGGAAGCCCTAAAAATGCAGGTGAGGCTACTAAAAGTGTGCTTTTGTAATTGGTATAGCCTTCAGTTTGTAGCTGGAGTACTTTCTGGCAAGTGAAACGAAAACCATCTCATTATAGCAATTTAAGTATGGATTACTAGTCTCTTAATATGTTTCTGATAGATGCTGAAATGCTCAGACAAACCAGAACTGAAATTCTTTGTCCATGCCTGGAAGCTTTTTTTTTTTAACCTGGGGATTTAGAAAATTACATGGGTAGCTTAAAAACTATATAAGCAGTGACTAAGTGAAGACTGGAAATCACTTTCTTGAATTGAATTTTTAATGTTTTCTTAAACTCCAATCCCAGTGCCTAAGCTTTTGTATTTACTAAAATGTACTGTGATTAAATAAAACATTAAGAATGCAAGATTAATCACAGTATTGTAATGGGGAAAAAAATCAAAAGTAGGGAGACTTGACCATTCTTAAAGCAGAATTTGGTCCAAATTAGTTGACAATTAGCTACAGAGTTAGGTCACTGGAATCTAAATAGTTTTTTGAAACTGGAGGGCCTATGCCTAATACTATCTTCTGTGTTTTGGTCTGGCATTTTAATGATTTTTACAATGATACTCAATATATTATTTCAAATTAGTAGGGCTTACTTAAATGGAGACACATATCCCATTTCCTTCTTTTCTTAGCCTATAGTTTTCTACAGTGTCACTTGTTTTTGCTCAGAAGAAACCAAAGTATGCCTGGAATTGTAATTTGGAAAAAAGTCATAGATTTGTGGTAGCAGTGGCATTGATTACCTGCCATGAAACTTTTTAATGAGCTTCACCATCTCCATATCAAGTTCAGCAATGAATGCAATTTGATCCCAGAAGAGCCTTTTTCAGAAACCATGTAGCCTTTAAAGGATCACATATAATATATTAACTTTATTTTGATGAAAAACAAATCTGCTAGATACTTAACAGGCTTCATCCTGAAGTAAAAGCTGGTATATGATGTTGTTCTTGGCAAAATAGTCTCAGCCTCCTTAGAAGCTGTGATTTTCTATTACCACCCCTTTTCAATAATAATGAAAATAGGGTAATCAAAAATGTTACATGCAGGAGAACACAGTATATGCAGGGCTTATGTTATTTTTCTCATCTATGAGGACCAGATCCCTGTTGTTATAAATCAAATCAGCACCACTTAAATTTATGGAACTATCCCAATTTATACTAATTCAGGTCTTGCAATTGCATTCTGCTTCCTAGAACTAGAGGCAATTGTGACTGGTTATGGCACGTGTTGTATCTTATCTTTTTGAATAAGACATTTGCTCAGGTTTGCTCCTGTGATGACCTATGCTTCTACCAAAGGATGAGCCATCATTATTTATACTGAAACTAAGTAACATAAACCGAACACTTTTACTTTTCAAAGACGACATAACAGAGAGTCAGGACTGAAAAGTAAAAGGAAAAAACCCAAGCCATACAAGCAGAAGGGAGATCTAGATTTCCAGCACCAACATTTCAAAGTTTAGAGGAATTCAGGGTTTTTTTTCACAGAGAGTGGTTATTTGTAAAATGTGGCCATGCATCCAGTTAGATCATTATCTCCACACACTTCCTTTCCCATAGAGCTTGGGATAGTCAGGTCCAGGCTCAGGACCATCTTTGACAGTAGAACTTGTTATCTTTGAAAGGTGTATTCTTACAGAATACATTGAATATACTTCATTAAGAAAGATTCAGAAAGAAATTAATAATGACAGAAAAAATATTTTTTTGTTTTCTTGCTTGGAGCATGGGAGAGAGTAATGAGTACAGTAGTTTCCACTGATCCTTTTTACAATTAATTTGCTTCTCTCTGGAATGTTTCTTAATCAAAGCCCAGATTGTTATTGCATGGAATAAGCAGCTGGAGAAAGATAACTTGCCATCCCCATTTCTTAATAAGGAGAGCTGTCTGTATGTAGGATCCCATGCCATAATAGCACTGTAATTATTTGGTGGGCTGCTGTGTGCAGGAAAAGGCTCACTAAGAATGTCTTCATGACAATCATTACGGTACAGGATTCTGACATTTCATGCACACCAACTATGCACAGTAGACACTATGACCAACTATGCGTGTAGACACAGGCAAAGCCAAAAAGTTCACTGGACTTTGGGATACTGCAAATCCTTATTTCTTCTATAGCTGAATATCCAACTGTAAGTTGATGACTCAGTATTATGCACTTTTTGGTGTAATTGGGTCTTGTTCTTCCACAAAGCAACCTGTGTCTCTCATGCAGCAAGTGGACTGCAGATAGACACAAACAGTATGAAGACCTTCACATACTGTGGTCTGATCTTTTCTCCTCTTCCCTATAATTCCTACTTTCTTCTCCCTCAGATAGAGATGAATACAAATAAAGCAAGTTTTACTGAACAGTGACCATTGAACTTAATTTTCCTTTCTTCAAGTCAACCAAATGGAGAATTCCACCATACGGGGAATCAGATCAAAGAAGATAATTTCACACCACAAATATTGTTTGATCAAAACATAAATACTGAAATAGAGCATAAGCAATAAAAAAAATGCCATTTAGACACATTTTTAAATAGTCCAGCAGTTGGACAAGGGGCAACAGGCACAAATTTAAACACAGAAAGTTCCATCTGAATATAAGGAAAACTTATCTTCAAGGGTGAGAGAGCACTGGAATAGGCTGCCTGGAGAGGTTGTGGAGACTCCTTCTCTGGATATATGCAACACCTACCTATGTGATCCCATGCAAGCTGCTCTGGGTGAACCTGCCTTAGTAGGAGGGTTGGACTGGATGGAAGGTCCAGATGTACCTTCCATCCTCAAACATTCTGTGACTGGGTCATTCTGTGACTGTATTGTGCACACACCCCTCTTCTTTCACTCTATGCATCTCTCATTCTTGGAACTTTTCACATCCAGCTTCCATTTTGAGCTTTTCTTTTCCTACTCTCATGTTGTTCCTGCTGGCTTCCATTCAAAATGTTCCTTTTTCTCTTCATTTTTTAGGTGACTCAAGCTCTTTCTCTGCTCATGCAACCAAAACCTTTTGCACATTTTTGTTGATTTACAGGGGCCACCTCAGGTCACTACCTCTTATGCCTATACAAACATTTCTCTTTCTTGCACCCCCATTTTGAGTGTAGGTCTCTACACATTCCCCGAGGGTGACTGGAGTGTGTGGAGAGGTCCAAACTGACAGAAGAGATCCCAGAAATGCACTCACTCTCAGGTTCAAGTCTCTAGCAAATACCTCACTGTATTTCTGAAGTTTAGTTTTTACATGGAATTTATAATAACAGGAAAGAGAAATATACAGGCTTTCAGTGCTTGGAATGGCAATATGTCATGTGGCTAGGAAAGGTATGTCTGGGAGTATCATATAGCTGTTACTCAGCCTAGAGACAGAGGAGCTTTGTGTGGTGTGCTGAGGCTTCTTGAGCAAGTCAGACCAAAATACAAACACATGGCTGAGGCTGTTCTGGCTCAGACTGACACAGACAAGTTTCACACCCAAAAATAAGTAGCTATTTTTTATTATGACAACAAAAATTTGTAAAGGTAAAAAATTAATTCCCAGTATTAGACCCATCTGACTTCATTTTCACAACAGGGTAACCTCTCTCTCTCTCCTTGCAATCCTCATTCAGGCAAGGACTAGAACAGTTTCATTTCAAAGCACACTAAAGAGGAGACTTATGGATCATGCTCCACCAAGCAGAAGACAGTTCCTCTTTCTGGAGACCTCACTAAGGAAAAGCTTGATTCTTTATCTTGAAAATCAGTCATCCTGAATGACTCAAGAAAATTCCTTATTTTATTAGCTTTCTAGACATGAATAATTAGATTATAAAGTTGCAACCACTCAAATTTCCAGCAGTAGCATAGGAATTAAAATATTTTGAAAAAGTAAAAAATGTTTGTTTCTTAGAGTTTTTTAACATCTCAGATTCCAATGTTCTAAAAGTTAAAAAAGGGAAGTGGAATTTTTCTCTTTGAAACTATAAGTTATGGAGGGTCCATTAGAGTAGGGTACTCTAGGGTTTGTTCATGCATAAAAAAAATAAGGACAATCTATAAGGGTGGGGGAGAAGTGGTTGTTGAATACCTGCATGTTTAATACAGGGCATTCAATGTTGTCATTGAAAGGGAACAGATGGAAAGATCTCGATCATGAAGATCAACATAGGACTTCCTCTAAGTTGCCTTAGTAGGAGTTAGGCATTTTCAAAGCCAACTTGGCAATAGTGAGCTTATTTGGTGAAATTTATGGTCAGGAAAACAGCACTCTAGAGAAAGGAAATAGGCCAGTTTCTTCTTTCCATGCAGTACAGAAGAACCCCACAAGTCATCAGTGGCAAAGATACCTTTGATGTATGTTTAGGCAAAACCAGTTGCACTTGGATATAAAAGCAGCATATAAAACATATTTCTGGCAGCAGAGAACACAGTGTCTTACAGAAATTACATGTACATCAAAGAGTTTGAGAAAGAGATCTTCGTGATGATCAGAATGGATCCCATGCAGATAACCAGTAGCAGTCACGTCATGCTGCACACAATGAAGCTAAAGCAAAAAAAAGTGTGCCACACACAGTGAAATTGATATTCCACAAAAAAGTCACCCCAAATCCAAGTCAATTTATATTAGAAGCTTAATTTTGTTACTGGCATACTACTGACTACATTACGCTTTAGGACTCTATAGCGATTTCTCCAGTGTGTTGTAATGTAGGTTAACTACTTACAAATGGCAAAGCAACTGCAGAAGTAAATCTCAGTGGGTTCAAAATTTCTTAGGGAAATTTCACTGTCCTGAAAACAGTGTTCAAGAATTCTCTGAATTCAGCCTGTACTCAAGCACAAACATTTACCAATCCATCTGTTAATCAACCAGAACAGTATATGTAATAACATTTACTGAGCACAACAGCAGCCAAGATCAGCAACCCCTACTTCCATTCCCTTAGGAAATTCATGGTTTCTATATATTGTATATACACAGTTCTCATTTTATAAAAGGTATTTTCTTTCTTTTGCTTCTTCTTAATTCATGGAGTTACCTTGCCACTCATTCTAGGCTTTCAGAGGCTGCTCAAACTCAGGATGTATCATGACTCCTGTTATCATACCTAATTATTCCTCCCTTCACCAGAAGGAAATTAACACCTTAATTAAACTAATTTTCTGAGAAAATCTAGATACCCTGGAGGAGTTGATAGTAGGTTTATGGGGCACACAACTATGGAAAATAATAACATGTAAACAAAAATATGTAAATAAAAAATATCCACCAAGACCTGGCTGATTTGAAATACTAGGGAAATCAGATTTTCTGTTTCTTGTCCAGAAATCCTCTGTTTTAGTGAAGTTTTGCACCAATTACAGTCTTTCAAAATTCGTCCTCTGTTGCATTGCTGCAGAACCACCAAATTAGTTCAAACATAATAGTGACCTTGTGAGCATAGAAAAGAAATTAGCCCACAATCATTCACTAATTTGATAGTGGTCAATCAGCAATATTACCTATAACTACTGTTTAATATAAGATCAAGGGTCTGAACAAGGACCTGGGAAGTCAGTGTCCTGCTATTTCGTGCATAAGCATTTGGTATTCTCTATCTGGAAATGGTGTACAAATTGATTTGTCTAAGACATACTCCACTTTTGTTATTATTGTATTCTTATTTCCCTCTATTGGCATGTCGCTAATAAATTATCCTTTGGTCTACTTTTTGCTTGAATAACCTCAAGATATCTCTTAAATCACACAAACACACATTCCAAGAGGAATGAAATCAATTACTTACCTGTAAATGCATCTAAATATTTCCATGAAAAATACATTTGTTATGGAGAAAAAATGTCATAACACATGAAAGACCTCTTAAACATCCTTAGCCTAATTCTTTTGAGAAAATGGTTCTTTCTCATAGCTATTTCAGTTTCTTGCAGACCCAAAGTTCTAGAGAGTCTTTCACTTATGTAAAATCGTAACTGTTTCAGTATTGACTCCCACTCAGCTCCAACAACATCTGACTATTGTGATGTAACATTTTTAAGGGCTGAAGCAAGTACTGTTGGCTCACAGAGGGGATGCAAACCCCAATGTCACTGATTGTTCCTGTCTCCTGTGTTTAGAATAGCAGCCCCCACTTGGAGCTTCTCAGACAAACTCAAAAATTCTCACTGGAAGATGAAATTGAAGCCTTTTGAGCCAAAGATCTCTATCTTCTGCCTCCACAACACAAAAAACTTCGCTTATTTCTTACCACTTCTTTTAAATTCTGTCTGCATATGTATCCACAGACAAGTAAGAAACATTTGTTTTTAGTCTCTAGGCAATACTAATTTTAAAAAAAAAGTAAAAAATGATAGGCACATGGGCTACAAAAACATTTTTAATCTCCTACACTGACAAATTTTAAATACTGCGCAAATTTTTAGAAATACTTCTTTAGGGAACCTGAAGCACAGATGGCAGAGCTGTCTGCAGAGATGTATTTTGTTTTCATAGTAAGATTCAAGCTTTCAACATTTTTTTTGAAACATTGCCAAAAATGAATTGGGTGGCAAAAGCCAAACTTTCCCATTCAAAAGGCATCTGTTGACTGTTGAAACAAGGGGCCTGAGAGTCAGAATGCAATTTGTCATCCCAGAGTATTCTGAAACAGGTGGAAGACAACCTGAATAGCGTCTGTCATCATTCCAGCCCAAGTCCCTAAATACTGCTCACAAAAGGAAGCACTTAGGAAGATAAGGACATTAACTACCCATTTTGTGTAAGATGAAAAGTCTGTCTAGTTCTGTCTCTTTCAAAGTTCTGTAGCAGAAAATAAAGAAAGTCATTAAGAAAAACAAAGGATGTATAGAACAGTATAACATGTATATGTGCATTACACAATTCTCACCTTTCTGTTTAAAAAGAAATTTTAAAACCTCAAATATTTTAAAGTTCTTTCTACAGAAAGGTCTACTGATAAACCTTTTGGTCTGCACAAGTTCAAGGACAAAATTTATTGCTGCTTCCAGAAAAAATACTAATGTGTCAAAGAAAGGGACAACAACCTGTTTCAGATTTGCTAACACTCTTAATTAGTACCCAAGTATGAAATGAACACTGAATTCTTTTCAGCAGGACATGGTACAGATTTTCCAAGGTCTGGATCAGAATTCCCACCTATAAATATCAAATTAATGAGACTAATTTTTTGTCACAATTACATCATTGCAACTCTGCAGTAACTACAATGCAAGCACAGCAAGATACTATCATTTTTGTTTACCCCTAGCTAGCCTCACTTATGGAAAAGATTGACTATAGCTAATTTTTTAAATCCTGTGGCTCTTAGCTCTACTGTGAACTACTCAGCTACAGCCAAGATCTGGCTTCATTACTACTGCATTTCCTGACACCTGT
>WBNO01015845.1:0-12127 GCA_013400575.1 Peucedramus taeniatus
ATTTTCAGGATTTACAGCTCTAAATGCTCACCTTTGGAATGTTTATAAAGCAGCAAACAGAAAGTGAGTCTGTCAGAAACACTCCTACATGGCTCCATTTATTTGGGTGTGCATTTCTGGATGCATGCACTGAAGTTGAGCCATAGAGTCCTGCTGGTATCCACAGAAGTCCAAATGCTTCTGCTGGTATCCACAGAAGTCCAAATGCTGCATACACACAGAGAAAGCATGCTGGAAACATGTTCTTCATGTAGGAGTTCACTGAAACAGGAATACACTGGAAAAGAAGAAAGGAATGAATAATTTCTGGTTGCCACTTGGAACTGCCAGCTTCACAAGAGGATCTCAAGGAAGATGGCACATATATTAAAACTCCTTATCTGTGCATGCAATCCATGTGTTACTCTTCAGCATTACCACTGGAGCCTCTTCCATAAGTAATAAATATGCTATGTAAATAAAAACACAAATAAATTCTAGTGCTCCAGGGAAAAAAGAGCTTATATTATAATATCGTAAATTATGAAGACTGTAATTGCTACAGCCAATAACTTTTCAAAACAGAACCGTGCTGATAAATATGTGTGATAAGGCTGAGTAAGGCTTACTTAGTTTCAGAGTGGAGTAAATCAGTTGATTTAAGTCAATGTAATTATAGAAGGCAGGCAATACAGTGAAGTCCTCAAAAAGTCATCAGCTTTCTCCCAACATTTTTTTTAATCCTGAGAAAGAAAATTAAATGTGTACAAGAGGCAAAAAAAAAATTTACTCTATGAGCTAGAATCAAAGAATCATAGAATATACTGTGTTGGAAGAGACCCCTCAGGATCATTGAGCCCAATTCCTGGCTGTGTGCAGGACATCCCAAGAATCTCAAAAGATACCAAACACCAACCCTTCTTTAAGCATCTTTACTCTCTAGCTACTTTTAAGACATCAATACATTATTTTCACAAGAAATCATAGTCAGTAATTTCATATTTATAAAATACAGAGAAGAATAGAAATTATGGGCTTTACACTAGATCACTTCCTGAAATGTGGTGGTTTAAAAGACTAATTGAACATGTCTACCACAAACAAACACACACACTTTGTAAAACAAAACAAAAATGCACTCCTGTCTGCCTAGCTATGAGGGTTTCTCAAAATGCATGCTGGTTCAAAATAGAGTTGAGGCAAAATTAGGGGTTTTTTTCCAAGATCCCAGAGTGTTGATAAATTGAGCTTAGGATTCAACTTTTTTTCTGTTTTAATGGAAGATGCAAATTGATTTAATCCATTTTTAAAAACAAAATGAAAAGCGCAGACTATCACCCATTTTTCTCAAGAAGCAATTTCGCTTGTTCTAAACACCAGTCTTTCTGTTCCTGTATATGTGTTCCACCAGTAGCAGCTGCTTAGTGCAATAAATGTCTTTTATAAATCTTTAGGAGAGGTAGAACTGATAAAAACCAGTGACATTTCTCAGCCTGCATTCTGAAGCTTTTAATTTGATTTTTCTCTCAGACAATTTCCTCTACTCTAATTACCTCTGTCAGTCTCCTAGGTGACCTCCTCTGCCATACCCTGAAAATTTGTCTCCCCATATTCTACAGATCCTGTAGTTTCTAAATTCTAATCCTAAAATGTCTATATTTTTATGGAATCACTAATCCCCAAGATCACTTCATAGTGCACCTGGTAGGTAAACTCTCTCTGGTGAAGTTCATTTAGCTCACAGAAAATATGACCCAACATAAATAATATCATATTTCTTTTCCTTATTACTTCTTTGGTAACACCAGCCTTTTTATTGATGAAATCCCCATCCTTTCCCCTTGCAGGCCCTGAAGTTTCTCAACTTTCTACATCTCCATTTTTGTCCTCTGTTGTCATCCTCACTGCTAAGACTCAATTTCCTATTTTCCATAGCACATTCTCGCTATCCCTTCCAGCTCAGCTGCACTTGAAACTCAGCTCTCTGTAGCCCCTCTCTCTCAGTGTATCTCCTCCAATCTCCCACATCCATGTTTCTTCTTTCTTTCAAAGCTTTCTTTCAAAGCCCCATCTCCACTTTCATCTCCTCCTACACTCCCTAGCTCTGGCAAATCCATCCCCTTCACCACCTTTCATGTATATTCCTTACTTTGCACCACCCAATTTGTTTGGAACAAACTCAATTATTTATCAAATTCCCTCGCTTTCCTTCTTCATCTGTGGAATAAAAACTTCACCTTTACTAGACCTATAAGCCACTCAGGTTGGCATGAGTGCATAAATTCATGGACATCACATCTTATAACTTGCATTTGATGTTTGGGAAAGTATCCATGGCTGATGTGGCCCTAAAGAAGATAAATCACAAAGTCCTGTTTCAAGAATTCTTGATTTTCATAATAAAGCCATATCTAAGTAATCAATCCTACCTCTGAGCACATGAATGGAGTCCCTCATAAACCCTGCAACATTTAAAACCAGATACATTTAAAATTTGCTTCCACAGATAATCCTTTATCAGAGCCAAGCATTGTACCAACTCATATTTGTAAAAATGGACATCTAATTCTCCCCAGAAATTTACTCTTGGGGATCCAAAAAAATGCTTCTGGTATGCCAAACTCATTGAACACAAAATACTTGCTAGATTTCTTTAGCTTTCTGCAAGCATCATGCTATGTGGTAATACCAAAGGTTGTCCTAAGGGTTTGACACTGATTCAGATTTCAGGGCTTTGATTGCCATCCAGATTAAAATCATTTTGTGAGTATGCCAAATTAATAAAAATGCCTCCTTGATACAATTCACCTGGCCTTGCATTACCTGTCTATACCCATCTACACCAGAAGAACAATGTAATTTCAATTCTGAGATTCCAGAGAGAGTTCAAAAGATCTTTCACTCCACTTAAGAAGACTTATTTATCTCTAGTACATAAACTCCATAAAATCAGGGTAAGAAACAGCTCCTCTGCTGTAACTCAAGCCTGTCTATGCAAGCAATGTTTTGTTTTCTACTAATCCTAATTGTAATCACATTGTAAGTTCAATCTATCTGCAAAATATGGATCCAAATTGGCTTTTTCTACTGTTATGCTTTAACATTTCATGATTACTCAGCCCAGACTAAACTGTGGATTTTGCACAAGAGAACTTACATTTTTTTAATTAAATCAAGAATGTATTCTAGAAGGTAAGTACTTGAATTACAATCTTTGTCTCTTAAGACACGTCCCAGTATTTATTCTAAAAAAGGAATAAAGCATATGAAAATGTAAATACATCAAAACACATTTGAATGCTCCAACTACAAAAGGAAACAAAGAAGACTGCAAGTTAAGGAATAATAGGGTAACACCACTCAATCCTAAAACATATCTGCAGAGGAAATAAGTCTAATGGTTTATTGGTTTATTTTAAAGGGTGGAAGGAGAAGGAGAATGAAAGAAGGAGATTTCAAAGGCACAGAAAATTTCTCACCTTAAAATCAGTCAAGATAAAAAGGTTAGCTGAATCTGGATGTGCCATGAAAAATCTAAAATACCTTTAGTTCATGAGTGGATTAAATATCTAGATCACTAGAGTAGACTGAGATTAGCAAAGCCATAACGCCGTAGTTCTACAATGGCCTCATCCCTGAAACTCCACAGAATTAATTGAAGCAACAATAAAGCATTGCCAGAACTGACAGCAAATCTCTTCCAAAAACAAAAGTTCTGATCTTACAAGGTTCATCATCTGTATCTCAAACACATTCTTGAAATATCATAGGTAGACATCATCATGCCATCCAGTCAAATTCTAAATTCCTTTTTCAGATGTAGCTTACAAATGGAATTACCTGAGTTGTGGCCCCATAATTCCCATAGAAAATCTTATCTAGAATCAAGCAACTTCCTTCTATTCAGCAAAAATCCTCTATAAAATATAAAGCCAAAGATAATGCTAGCAACTTTGAGTGCTTCTAGTCTGGTATAAATCTTAGCCCATATAATGGAGAAACAGTGGCACATTGTCAGGATACTGCTCCCAATTGTAGATACAAATCTACTTCAACTTCCAGCTTATTCCAAACACTCATTACCATACGAAATTGCAAATGTTATGTAGCTCCATGTGCACAGCAGATAATCTCCTAATAATATTATTAATGTGTTGGTATTAATAATATTGGCATATGGTCAGAAGCACCTGGTTGCAAAAATCACATGCCTTCCTTCTGATGGCAGGAGATAAAAGTCTGCTTTTGAACGGGGAGTATGACAGTTTGAATGGAATGCTGATCTCCTTTCGTAGAGTGCCAAACTTATCTACCATCAGCTCCAGAGTTTCACTAAATATCAGCCAGTCCCACTTCTAAGAGCACCTCTACCTCTTCTTGGAGAACTTGCTCTGGTTATGTTGCAGTCAACAGAAATCTACTAATTCTATTTCCATATGCATAGTTTTTTCTAAGTCTCAGCAAATCAAAATAATATTCAACTAATTTTGTTCATTCAGTAGGCTTTGGAGTCACCCTATATTTTATTGGCTTTCAGGCAAATTCACTGGTACCAAAGCTCTAAAATAGGCTTATATCCTAAATAATTACTGTTAAAATTATGTATGACAGCTCAGGAAGTCGACACTTATAACTTAGATTTTTCTCATCAATTTAAAATGTGGGAGAACAGTGGTTGCTGAAGAAAGAGTTGCAGAAGTCAAGGGGCCAATACAGACTCCAGACAGTGATAAACATGTTTGTGTTGTACAGAATCATCTGTTGGCTTCTCCTAAATTGTCCTCTACAGCATGGTTTAGTAGTCAGCAGCAACAGATATTTCTTTCATAACTCACAAACTATGCTTCATATAGTTTTAATTCCTTCATTTCTAATGAGTTCATAAAAAATCCCTTAAACACATATCAAAGCTAATGGTGGAGGAGCACAATATATCAGCATTATGTGCTCATGTGTCACCAGCCCTACACACCAGAGATCAGCACAGCTGAGTTTAACTTTCCTAACTTCTCCTCTATTGACTGTCAGGGCTCAACTGAGCTGCCCAGACACAAGGATCTAAAGCCATTGGAGATCCTTCAGAGATGCTGCAGCATCAGATGTGACACAGGAGTGGCACCTGAAGGACAGCCAGGACACCCTAAGGTATCCTAAAAGGCACCAGATATCTATGGCTGGGCAACTGAAGGCCCCCTTGTGATTTTAGCAGTATGATGAGTAGAAGAAAGCTCTTGGGACACAGGGTGAGCTGGCTCAATCTACTGCATTACACTCTTTTATAGACTGAGCAAACTCCACTCTTATTTCCTCACAGTTTCTAATGGGAGGTAGCTCCAGAACTTTACCTGCTCTTTCTGATACAAATATTGTTCATGTTGCCAGCCTTACTCATGGATGGTTAAGCCCATTTGCTTTAATGCCAACATCTTCCAGCTTCACAAGCATCTGTGTTTTAAATCCCTTTCTGGGTGTACAGAGAAGACATATCCACTTACACTGCAGTGTTTGCTAGGCTAAACAACCCTAGGCTTTAAAAGTACTTTTTGGGATGACATTAATAAACTTTATCACTACTGGAAACACTGTGTCTGAGACATTCTATTTGCCTTTTCTGCAGTCACTTGGGTGAATCACAGCCATCCTGTTGTTAGCTACCAGACTCCAGACTTTCTACTCTATTGTCATTTTGCGTGGGTGAGCTTCCAGATTACAGCAATTCCTTTTTGTTAACTGCTTTCATATCATGATTTTTTTTTCTCTTCCTTCTTATATACCCAGCTAAGATACCTCTATCACAATCCAGTATATCCTTTCTTTTACAAGACATGAGCTTTCACCTTCACTGTTAATCACTGGAAGCTCTCCATTCTTTGGCATAACTGAGGAAGTTCATTATTAGTTCAGAATTTACATTCTGGGCCAAAAAGGCAAGAGGATTTCTTTTTGTTGAGAGGATATGAGAAACAGAGCAGCCGGAAAAAGCATATGAAAAAGCTGATTATCTTTAGAAAGACAACCTAATTTTTGTATTTGGACACTTTCATGTGGTATCTAGAGAAAGATACTGTGAACTGCAGGTTGATTGGGCAGGAAAGAATGCCTAAAGCAATGATGAGACTCAAAATTTACCATGGCCTTGCATGTACTACTGCTGAGATGGTGTGCACAAGGCAGTTCCAGACTCTTCTCAGTGGTATCCAAGAAAGCAAGGAATACAAGCCAGGAATTATATTTATACATAAGAAAAGGCTTTTGCCTTGTAGGGGTGACTGAATACTGCAATAGGTTGCCCAGAGAGGGTGTGAAGTCTCCATCCTTGGATGTATTAAAAATCCAACTTGACTTGGCCCTGGGTAACTTGCTGGGGCTGACCCTGCTTTGAGCAGGAGGGGCTGGACACGACAAATGCCAGAGGTGCCTTCCAACCTCAATCTTTGTCTGATCCTCCATAACTGAGAAAGTAAATTGAAAGCTACACAGGACTACATTTTTGGCCATATTTTGCTACACCATAGAAATCTTGTGGCCAGAGTTCCTTGAACTAGTGAAATCCCTGCTTCTCAAGTCTTCATTTTTCACTTCCCCATCCTGTAAAACCTATCTTTGGAAGGATCAAACCCATCTTGTTTCTTAAGTGCCCTTTTATTCATATGTCACAGACTCTGAAATGCAGATCTCAGAGACTATTACATGTAACTGCAGCATGGACACCTACACCTCACTCCTGAGCTGGGATTAGCTCTCACTTTCAGCTTGGAGGTGACCCTTGCTCAGTGAATCCCCACTGGTTTCCAGAGCTGTTCACTCCTGTCTTGCATAACCCATCCAGCATTGCCACCCTAAGCAGTGTTTGATCAAAGTCACCACTGAGGTTTGATCAAATGCTTCACAGGAAGCATTTCATTTCCTTCCTTTCCACAGGGCCCAGTCCAAAACCCACTAGAGAAGAGTCCAGATAAATCAAATGACCACTTAAATCTCTCACCCATTGCAATCAAGCAGTGAGACAAGTCACACCTATAGGAAAGAGCCAATTTGGTATTCACTCCTCTTGTTTCACATGAGGCTTTTAGTCCAAGATGGGTCTGTAGGCTCCATCAGTGGGAAATGGGGCAGAGCAGGACTTCACAAGAGGACCCAGTTCTCCAGGACAGGAGGCACAAGTCACCACCTGAAGAAGTGTCCGCTTCCCCCTTCACTCTATTACATCTAAACAAGAATTTCAGGCAGCAAATCAGGTGTGCTAAACCCCATGGCATCCCCTCCACACCAGCCTGTCCATTTCCACATTCACATAACCACTATTCCCCTCTCCTCAGTCAAATGCAAGTCCATTTGAATTTGCTTCCACTATGTCTCCCGACTTAGTAAATCAAATCCATTGTAAGGCACAAAAGCAAAGGCTTTCTTCAAATCCAAATAAATTATGTTCAGTGTTCCAGGATTGCCTCCCAATCTGCTGGTGTATATAATGAATTTAAATGAAACGTATGCATATGAATGGTGATTGCTCCTTATTGAAACGCACATCTCTAAACACCCTGTAATCTTGTTTCTTACCAGTGTCTCCCAGAAATTATTCCAGCATAAAAGGCTTTCTTCTTCATCCTCACACCAGCTTTAAAGCCATAAAACACAAACTGTTACTCAAGCTTTTATATTGTCATTGTATTTATTATTTATTCCCTTTCCTCACACACACATTTATAAGTGTTTTGCAAATATATAAAGGAAATTCTCAAGACTGGAATTTGGACAAAGACTAGGAAAACAAGCAATATATGAAAGACAGAAAAGAAAGTCTCTAATATTCTTGTCAAAAATTGGTAAATATTTAGAGACCTCATCTGATGCTTATTGCCAAGAGTGGGAGACTTTTTCTTTCTGCAGTAATTTTTTTGCAGCCTGAATTCCTTTTCCATCAGCCAGTCCCCAGAACAATCTGATCTCTTAAATGAGCAAAGTAAATGAGTTCTCTTTTCTCTGCCTGTGTCTTCTGTGTTCAGATTCCGTTTCCTGAATGACTCAGAGGCATTAAAATCTGGACACATTGTCTCAAAAATATATATAAAGGCTTCCTGAGAAGATTTCTAGCATACCTGGGGATGCATTTTTACTGAGTCTCAACTGCTGTCAAATTGCATTTCTTCCAATTTGCCTACGAAGAAGTAAATTTCACAATCAAAATTACTTTAAAAACCTAAACTTCATTTGCCAGATGACCAAGGTACTTCAGATTCAAATCACATTGAAAGCCTCCTACCTGCCTAAATCCCTTTTGAAAACTGATTGCTTCATAGCCCTTTACCAAAGAAACCTACACTCTCCCTGTTAATTTACAGATCTGACTATTTATTTTTTCTCAAGTAACAAGGTGACATTTTTTTCAGAAAACAGAGATTTCATGACCAGGAAAATAAAATAATTTTCTAGAATTACAACATTTAAAATACACTAGTTGCAGTATGATTCGTGCGTGAATGGGTGATGAAAGAAATGCATTTCTTCCTGCCAAAACTAACAGCTGTATTATTAAAAATATTGATAGGATGCTGCAAGAAATCCAGTCAGATTACTATTGTGAAAAAGCACCTCATCTGCTGCTTCTTTTTAATACAGTAGCAAATATACTGCCTGGTTTGGCTTCATGCCAAGATTAATTTTAAATTGGACCTCATGAAATATTTATGAGGTCCAATTTAATGGGATTGCTTTCTCTGGCATTAAGCCTGTGTGGATAGCATCTTAAACACTGATGTTTTTAACAGAACCTCAAGACACACACAGACACAAAAAAATCCTTGGGTATTAATAGGCTTATTAATAAATTGTTTAAGGCTGTGACAGTCTATGTTAGAAGTATTTTGACAGGCCCTTTGTAGTGAATCCTTACCTGCTTTTCTCTGAGCCCGCACTTTGCACTCTGTCAAACAAATGCTGCTTAGCATTTAGCTAAATGGTAAATCATCATTAGTTAGAAACAAGCTGAAGTAAGCCTGGGTAAGGAGCTAATCACCCTTAGGTAGGCTTCCTGGGGAACTGACAATGCTCAGAAAGCTACAGACACCACTCAGCTCCTCTGTGGCTTTCTTGACTCACTGAGACACCATTTACCTTTGGTTTCTAATTACATTTAATAGTTCAATAAAAACACTATATTGAGACACACATACTTACAAAAACCCTCAGTGTTTCGTACAAAGAAAACATACTGAATAATTGATAAATCATTTTCCTTTCCTTTTTCAATTAAGAGCATGGGCCCAATCTCTAGAGCAAATTATTTCAACTGCATTTGAACCCATTTCTAAATAGCTGCTTCACTGCTTCTCCTCAGTGTTCACAGTGGACCTTCAGCAATAAAAGGCCATGAATGGAGTGTGTTGGTAAAGCCAGTACAGACCACAGCCAAATTTGACCTCAGCCTGCTACTACTAGACAGCACCATGGATGTGTGACCCCTGTTAAATGTGAAAACAATACTGCTGAATGACCCCCTAAGTCTATGGATCAGCTCTGCAAGCTGCAAAGGGGTTCCTTGAGTACAGAACCAAAACCTCTCTCTTTCCTACAGAGAGCTTTGGGAGGCCTGACCAAACAGGGGCTTGTCTGGAGTGGAGGGCAGTCGTGTTCTGCACCACAAAACAGAAAATATATTCCTGTGTTTCCCAGGACAACCCCTTTAAAAGGGCCACAGACAGCTCACATGTCTTGGGAAAAAAACAACTAACATGAGACACTTAGAAAAAAAGATTGTCCATCTGATCTGCTTGGTTTAACAAACCTTTCCAACAAAATAAAGGCTGCCCTTCAGAAAGGAAGAAAGCATCAGATAAGCAGGAGTGAGTAGCACACAATTCAAAAATTAAAAGTGGGGAGAGAAATCACATCAAATTATGTGTTTGGTAACTAGAAATCAATAGCTAAAAGATATACCTTTCCATAGGATGCCCTGTAATTCTAGAACAATAATTGACAGGCAGAGTGGGACATAAAATTGTAAAACATTGTACTGGAGCTAGATATTTCCCCATTTAAATCCCATGTCCATGTCACCAATACTGCACTCAAGGAGGCAGAAATTTGGCTTCACCATTTCCCTTCCCAGGACCAAACATGCTCAAGAGTGAGAGCCCTTTAACAAAATAGAGCTGTGCTACCAGGAGTTTGGAACTAAATATAAAAAGATAATGATCTAAATAATGAAACTACAAGGGAGTTTTAGGAAGGCAGATTGTAATTAGCCAACTGGAATTTAGCCAGGACACCACAGCTAACACCTCTGTGACCTTCAATCAACACTCCTTTAATATGCATGAAGTTGAGTTTCTTTATCATTAATAAACTGAATGAAAATCCAGTTGGAGCAAATACTCTGTTGGTTGATTTTCATCATTACAGAGCTGCTGGGATGATGAAATTCTTGGGGGGAATATTGGTGAATAGTCAGTTTTAAATGCTTAGAGAGCTAGCATTCTGTCCCCTCTCCAATACTTCTGATGCTTGACAGCTGTTGGATGTGCACAGAAAATATTTTCACACTCATATCTTGGGTGTATAAGCAACATCCTTCAGATGTCTTCCTGGCAGAAACTCATCCACCCGAATTCCCACTGAAATCAGTGGCATGGAAGAAGAATCTGTAGAAGGATACCTTGAATTCTCTTTCACACTCATGTGAGGCCACCTTAGGACTTGGTATATTTTCTGTACCTTCCCACTTTATTAAGGCAAAAAAGTGCCAGGTCAGAACAGCACAAAACCTGCTCATTTTGTTGTTCCCACACAGATCAACACCCCCAACATTAAAGAAAAGCTAATCACAGAAAAGGCATGATTCACAGGCAGACATTTAAACTGGAGGAATCCCACCCCACACAAAGCAGCTCTATGGAATAAAAACTTTGAACCAGCTACTCCTGTTCAGGAGTGTTGATAGCAAGATTAATTATGCTTCTGTTGAGAGGCAGAAACTGCCACAATGATGTGTCACCAGCACTTACCAAGCAAGGATGTATTCATCACAAGTGACAAGACTGCAGAGAAGTGAAATTCTTGTTTAATATGTGCCTGTATGCTAATGCAGTTTGAAAACAAAGTTCTCAAAAGCTGGATGAGAAGAAAAAAGAGAAGAAAAAAGAAAAGGAAGAAGAAAAAATGCTTTAGCCAAAGTAAATGACAGGAAGAAGTAAAGCAATTTAATTTTTTTACTCATTTTACAGACCTTTTGAGATTTAATCTGCACAGCCATTAGGGATTTAAAGAGGACTGATGTTTAACTTGTTTGCCCATTTGACTTAAGACAAATCCATCTGACAACAACAAAGCACTTTCTTTGTCTTCACCACCACTTAATTTAAAGGGGACATGTTTACTAACAGCTTAATCTGTTTAATACAAATAGTCTTTTACATTCTTTAATCTTGTCCAAAAAAATAAGGAAAAAACCAAAACAAACCTTCAGAAACCATTTGGTCCCTTCCAAAGCCCAAAGCCGGACATTGTGGAACGTGATATCAATGAAATATCTTAGCTGCACAAACACACTGAACAATTTAAATCTTCTTTATAAAAGCAGGAAAAATGTGTTATTTTTAGAGTGTCTGCTGAACACTATATGCCTTTTTTGTGGAAAAAATGCTGTTGATCTGCAGGAATCCTATGGCAAATGCACATATTTATTTCCCAGTGCTGCATGCACAAAACTTTAGTTAGCATTCATGAGGATTAATGTCAAAGAGCATAATCACCACAACATCTCTCAATGTCACACTATTTCTAAAAACTACTCAGGAGAGTTCAATGGTCTTTTTTCAATGCACATATAGGCTTGAACTGCATATGGAATGTCTCTTTTTCTAGCATATTCTCTTCCATCACCACTGGTGTCACTTGGTTGTTTAATGCTAATAAAGATGGAAAATGTCTTATTCTGTAAAAGTGTTAACCACCTGCTGGTCAGGTTTATTTTTTTCTGATTGCATTTTCTCATCTTTGCTGTTGATGTTAATCATGATCCACTGAAAAAAAAAAAAAAAGGGTAATGAGAATCTACAGATTCCAATAGTCTCAATTCTGGAACTGTCTGCTGTACCACCTCAAATAAACAATTCAGCTCCAAGCCAGAATAATATGTGGGCATACATTT
>WBNO01015847.1:0-26230 GCA_013400575.1 Peucedramus taeniatus
TCAGGTACATTAAGGGCAGATGAAGTTAATTAACCTTTTATGTGGAGTTTAAAGTCATGCACTAATGCAGGATTTGAAAAATCTAAAAGCTAAAATTTTAAGCTATCACCAGAACATTCTTCAACCTCATCATGGAATGGTTGGGTGGGAAGGTGTAGACACACAGTTTGTGATAATTGGGAGTGGGGCTGCCCCATCCCCATCCCCAGTGGGTGCAGCTGTGAGGAGCAGGTGAGCAGCAGTGCCAGCAATGAGCCAGGGAGTGCCCAGGGGTGCTGAGCAACCACACAGGGAACAGAGGGCACACAGGGGCAGGGCATGAACATGAGGGGATAAAAGGGTGGGCTAAAGAACAAGGAGGGCAGATACTTGCAGCCTTCTGAAGGGGTGTGGGGTTACTGTGTATGGGTTGAAGCTTTCTGATATTGTGTGGTGATCCTGGCTATTGAGGCTGTCTCAGCTGTGACCTGTGCTGCAACACTAATGCAGTACAGGATTTGAAAAATATAAAAGCTAAAATTCTAAGGCATCACCAGAACGTGCTTCAACCTCATCATGGAATGGTTGAGTGGGAAGGGACCTTAAATCATCCATCCCACCATGGGCAGGGACACCTTCCCCTATCCCAGGTTGCTCCAAGCCCATCCAACCTGGCTGGACACACCCAGGGATGGAGCAGCCATAACTTGTGGACAACAAATTTGTGATTTGGGGTTGTTTCTCCCACAGGCCGCCTTACCCGGGGTGTTTCAGGCCACGATTCCAAGCTCTCATCCATGAGGAGCAACCCCAGCCTCCCCAGCTCTGCTCGCACCATGGCATCCCTGAGCAGCCGCTCCCACAGCAGGACCAACATCCAGAACAGACCCTGGAAATAAATGAGTATCCAGCTTTTGGGACTCCTGAGCAGTGCAGCTCCTTTGTGGTTTTAGGAATCGGCAGGGAAAAGCGGCCGTGGTGAGAACTGGCAGCTCGGGTAAGGCTGGGCAGCTGGAATGATGTTTCCTAGAAGCAGGAATGGCATCACTTGGGGGGCAGGGCAGGACAGAGGTGATAGAACTGGTTTTGTAGGGGAGGGAGAAAACTGCTAGTAAAGGCTGGCACCAGTAGAAACTGTTCCACAAAGTTTTTAGTCCAGCTGAGGGAATTTGTGTCTGTAACATTCCCGGGCCATGCCTGGAGCCGTGAGGGTGAACAGGCCACAGATCATCTGTGAGCACCAACTTCGATGATTTTAGCAGAGATAAAGACATTCAGCAACTTGCCAAAAGTGAGAGAAGATCCTGGAAGGGTTTTTAGTTGTTTTTTTTTTAATAAATTATGATAATGAACAGAAGTATTTGTGATAAAGATGTTTTTTATTGCCCAGTTGGTGCTGTGACAGTCGTGCTTGCTCGTGGGCACTTTGTAAATAGTTGTGTCTTTTTCAAGATGAGCTGAAGGAGAAAAACTGGAATTTTTTTTCCCAATGACTCCTTTGCCACTGGATTTTTTAGGAGTTTCTTTAAGGTTTAGCATGGCTGAAGAAAAATTTGCTGCTGCTGCCTCACCAGGGTCCCTAAAACCCAGCAGGGCCCTGGAATCAGGAACTGAACAGGGTGAAGGTTTCCTGGAAAGTGAGTAGCACAGTTTTCCTCAAATTGGTGCTTCTGGATAACCTGGGAATCCTGATTTTCCTGAGCTGCCTGTGGGACACTTTGGAAGGATTCTGCTCTCCAGTTTTTCCATCTGGCATTGCTGAGCCTGGTCCTGATTTAGCTATTGTGGTCTTGTGGGGTTTGTGTGTATTTTTGGATTCTGTGTTTTTTCCCCTTTTTGAAGCAGACAATCTTCAGCACATCCCAAAACTCACTGGTGATTTTTGGGATAATCCTGGTGAAAGGACAAAAAGTAGGAGAAATGGCACATAATTTCCTGTTTGGCAGCTTAGGACTCAACATCCCTGAGCACATTTATCTTTTCTTGTGACTCTGAGTGTGAAATCAGACAACTCTGATTGCAGGACTGGCAGGTTCAGTCTGATAAGGTCCTGCTGCTGTGGGAATAAATTTTTCCAGCTCCATGAGCTCTTGGAAGTGTCATTGCATTGGCTAAAATCCTGGTTTTGCAATCCAGCTGTGGGAGACAGATCCAGAATCCCTGGCTGCTCCGTGCTGCATGAAAACCTCCTGGTGAAATTGTTGGACAAAACTGGCCTGAGTTGTTTGAGATCCTCCAAATCCAGGGAATCAAAGCAAGGACTGGATGTACTTTCCCACCATCTCGATGGATTTGTGTGGATTTGGACTCTTGGTGTTGTTTGGAACAGAGTCAAGCTCTGCAGAGGCTGAGAGGTTTAATTTAATAAAATGTAAATTACAGCATCTGTTTGGGTGATTTATTTGCAGCTTTGAGAGCTGTGGAGAGCCTGGAAAAGCTGAGAGGGAGCAAGTGCTCAGCTCCCCATTCCCTAGGGATTGCAGCAGGTGAGGAGGGGTCACACAGTCAGAAAGGTTTGGCTGAGAAGGGACCTTAAAGACCATCAAGTTCCAGCTTCTGGACACCTTCCCCTATCCCAGGTTGTTCAAAGCCCTGTCCATCCTAGCCCGGAAGACTTCCAGGGATGCAGGGGCAGCCCCAGCTGCTCTGGCAATCCCAGCCCAGCCAGCAATTCCCAATTGCCAAGATCCCTGGATCCATGGCTGCCCTCTGGCACTGGGAGCCATTCCCTGGGTCCTGTCCCTGCAGGCCTTGTCCCCAGTCCCTCTGCAGCTCTCCTGGAGTCCCAGTAAATCCTGCTGACCTCATGTCCCAGAACCCAATTCCCTTTCCATCCTCTGCCACATCAAAGGAAATCCACCACCTTCCTTCCTTTTTGTTCCTGCTATTTTCATGCCCTTTCAATCAATTCCTTTTCCAGGCCACTGGCCCAGCACACCTTGTTTGTGCTGGCGCCAACTCCGAAAGTTTTCCACCCAATTTGGGAAAAAGACAAAACAACCACACTCTTTTCTCATCCTTCTTCCCATTTATTTACTGATTGCCTTCTTCCCTCTCTCCAGCTGCTCCAGCCCTGCTCCCAGCTCAGTACATGTTGTCCCGGGCGTGCTCCATGATGACCTTCAGTGCCAGCCAGGTCTCCTCAGCGGTGGGAACGATCTGTTTGGCGGGCAGCAGGAACCCGTAGCGCCCCGTGTCCCGCAGCTCGAAGGTGAAGGAATATTTAATCCCCTGGTTGTAGGTCCAGTCAACGGTCGATCCACTTGCTCTGTCTGAGGGAGGAAAAAGTTGGGGGGGATTCAGAGCCTCAGTAGCTTTGTACAGGAATCCCATGGGGTATTTGGCCGATGGGTTTGGGATTTGGGGGTTTTGGGGCTGCCCCAGCACTTACAGATGGTGGTGATGATGCTGCCATACTCGAACTTGGTGCCGTACAGGGAGGACAGAGCTGCCACAGCCTTGGCAGAAAGCTCATGCTGGGAATATAGGGAACAGGGAGAAATGAGCCAAAGAAAGGAAAAACCCGTGGGATACAGCCCCAGAGCAACAAAGCTCCTCCCGACTTCCCAATGGATGCAGGACAGAGGTGACTCCTCCTTGGAACAGCAGAAGAGCTCCACCCCATCCCAGCCCCTCAAAGCTCATGGGCCTCACCAGTTCCTGCTCGTCTGGCACCGGGGTCTCGGTGTAGCCGTAGGGGTAGAGCAGGAGCTGGGAATAGCTGTGGATGGAGACGAAAGCCTTGATGTTGCCGTGGCTCTTCACAAAGTCCACGATGGATTTCACCTCTGGCTCTGAGTTGGGGTAGGGTCCATGATACGTCTCCGTGCAGGAGTTTCCGCTGGCTCCGGCATCTGCGGAGGAGAGAATGGTGAGAACACAGCAGGACTCTGGAGGCTTCCAAGCCCAAGAGGTTTTCCCACCCCTCAGCTCCTTGGTGGTGATCAAGGAAAGCTCCTGGGGCTCCTCCTAGAGATTTGTATGGTGACTTGCATTTGTCAATGAGGGACATCAAAGCCCTGGTGGAGCCCAAACCTTCGGCTCTGCCACAGAGAGCAAATCCCACCTCTTCCCCAGGGGACATCAATAGATCTTTGAGCCAGAAACAACTTTGGAGCCTCCAGCTGGAGAGTGGAAACGCTGCACAGGGGCAAGGGGACAGCTCTGACCTCCAAAACCTGCGTCCCAGTTGCGGTTGGGGTCCACTCCGACACAGATGGCGCCCGCGTGCTTGGACCTGGTCTTGCGCCACAAGCGGTTCTGGAAGGGCAGAGCCACCTCAGCTGGTGCCCAGGGCTGGAGCTCCACAGCTTGTGGTGGTCCCCTTCCCATCCCACGGAAACGTGGGTGAGGAGGCTTTATGCAACACCCCAAATCCTGCTCCCCAGCCCCATCCAGAGCAGCTGTAGGAACCAGGGAGAGGAGAGCTGGGGCAGTACCTTGGTGTGGGTGTAGGCAAAGCCATCTGGGTTGGTGACAATCTCCAGGAAGATGTCCATTGTCTCCAGGATGGAGGCCACACCTTCGTTATTCGCGTGATCCTGGACAATCTAGAGAGGATGGAGGTTTGGGGCTCCCTGTCCTCCCTGTGGGATCACCCACCTGGATCCCACAGCTCCTGAGGACCGGGTGGCCCTTTTGGGATGTGTCAGTACCTTCTTGGCAAACCAGACACCGCTGGCCTGTGTCACCCACTCGCGGGAATGGATGCCGGTGTCGATCCAGATGGCCGGGCGGTTCGTGCCCCCTGTGCTGAACTGGGAGAGCAGAGAGGGGGGTTGGCTTTGTCCCTGTCACCACTTTCCCCTCTGGATCACAATCCCCAGATCCTCACCTTGAGCACGTAAAGGGGACGGTTCTCGGTCGAGCGGCCAATCTCCAGCTTGCTCACCAGGTTGGGGTTCTCGGCCACCAGCATGTCCATGAAATTGTAGATCTGGGAACGAGAGATGTGGGGGTCACCCCCAGCTCACTCCCTGCCCAAGAGCAAACTTTTTCCCCCAAAATGCCCCAAATCTTGTGCTTTCCCACCTCATCTATGGTGTGGTAGGCCTCGTAGTTGAAGGTATTGGTGTCGAGCGTCAGCTGGCGGCTGCTGCGGAGCATCTCCACCTGCTCTTCATCCAGCAGGGCCTGAGGGACACGGGGTGGGATGAGCCTCATTCCCACTGATGGGATCCCACCCCTCCCCTGTGGCACCACTGACCTGCACATCCTCGATCATGATGGAATAAGAGACCCCACTGGCCTCCAGGTGGGCTTTGACCGCCTGCAGGCTGCGGAAGGGCACGCGGATGTCCACGGGGAGACCGAGCCTGCGGGGAGCCAGCCAGAAGTCCAGCTGGATAGGGAAAAATGGAGATAAGGGGTTTGATCCTGCCTTGGGATGCACCCCCAGCACCAGCCTGTCTTGCTTTTCACCACTTGGTTCCCATAATCCCACATCCAACCCCATCCTTGCTTTGCTTGGGGGGTGTAAAACGAAGGCCATGGGCTGGGGGGTGTCCCCAGAATCCACCTCCACACCCAGTACCTGCAGATGCTCCAGATCCTGCAGCTCCTGCACCTTTTGCAGCTCCTCATCGCTCTGGGGGACGACACGCAGCACCTGGTGCCTGTGGGATCAGGGGGTGCTGGGGGGTGTGGGACGAGCTCTGGCCCCATTTGTCCAGCCTAACCCCACCCATCCATCCTCCCATTCTGAGGATTTCCCCTGAGCCTTTTCCCTGTGCTCCCTCGGGGCTGAACCAGCTCCTTCTGCCCCACCTGGTGCCACCATCCCCATCCCGGCCCCCCTACCCAAAGAAGGTCTCGGTGCAGGTGGCCACTGCCACCAGGGCAGCCAGGAGCACGGGGAGCCTCATGGTCAGCAGGGAGAGCCGGTCTCACATCCCAGCAGTGCCCTGGGGCCTCTTAAATCCCATGGGATGGCGGCCCCAGCCCACCCCCTCCAGCTGTCCCTTTTCCCAGGGCCCTGGGAAGGCTCTGGCTGCCACCAGCCAAGGTCAGGCCCTGCTGTCCCCATCCAGGCCAAACCTGTCCCAGGAACTGGCTGCGGTGAGTCAGCTGCCAGCAAGGTGAGACCGGGAGGTGCCAAAATCCCACAGCCCCCAGCACTGGCTGAGGGGAGGGAAAGGGTCAGTTTGGGTTGAGAATGCACAAAATGCAGATTTTCACTTGGGGCTTGGTGAGCTGGATCCCTGAACCACAGCAGTGGGGAATCTGGTTTAAAATTTGGCTGAGGAAAGTGGTGTGCTTGGCCCAGGACAGAGGTCAGAGCAGGTGACAGTTGTCTCAGTAGCCAAAAATGAGCAGCAAATACCTTGAGGGTACCCCATGTCCCTCCTTGTAGCCCTCAGGAAGGGATGATGGAGCAAAGATGCTCAAAACCCCATAAATTTGGGGTTGGTTGCCCAAAAAACCCCATCTCCTCCCATGCTGGCTGTTGGCTCCAAAGGATGGGGACTTTGAGCCAAAGTCACGAGGGGAAAATCAACACCTGCAGGGCTGGGAGTCCTTTTCCACCCTTTTTTTTTTTGGAGTTTAGCATGAAAAAAATGAGGGTGCCTGAAACCACTGAATCTCCATGAGGATTTATTGAGAGGAAGGAATGCTGTGGGAGGTGCTGGGGTCAGTATGGATGCTCCAGGACGTGGACCATGATGTCCAGGAGCGCCGGCCACGTCTCGGTGGCAGTGGGGACGATCTGGGAGCTGGGCAGGAGGAATCCGTAGCGCCCCGAGTCCCTCAGCTCCAAGGAGAAGGAATATTTCACCCCGTTGTCATAGGCCCAGTCGATGGTGGTGCCTCCTGCCATGTCTGCAGGGAGAGGAGCCCAGATGGGAGCCCATTCCCGAGGGATTTGCTGCGGGATGAGGGAGGGACACTCACAGATGGTGTTGGCGATGCTGCCGTAGGTGTATTTTGTCCCGTACACGGCGGCCAAGTCACTCACCGCCTTCTTGGCCAGTTCATTCTGCAAAGGAACCACCAAAAGTGGTGGGATCTGGTGGATCAAGGGGCAAGGAGATCTAGAGCCCATCATTCCCTATCCCTTCTGCTGTAGGTTTTCTAAAAAAACCCTTAATTTTTGTTGTTTGAGGTCCATCTCGCAACCACCCTCCACCAGGACTCAGGGATTCAATACTTGGGTTGCATCTAATGAGAGGAGCAGGGAAGCTCCTGGGATGCTCTGCCTGACTCTGCCAGGTGGTCACAGCCCCACCTTTTGGGGCCATCTCACCATTTCCTGGTGGTCGGGTGTGGGCGCCCTCCTGTATCCGTAGGGGAAGAGCAGCATCTGGGAGTAGCTGTGGATGGAGATGACGCATTTGACGTTCCCGTGGGCGCGGATGAAATCCACGATGGCTCTCACTTCCCTCTCGGAGTGGGCGTGAGGGCCATGATAGGTCTCGGAGCAGGGATTGCTGCTGGAGCCAGCACCTGGAGCAGGGGGAGGAGGAGATCCAGAGAGGATCCCTCAGGAAGGGTTTCCATCCCTGGGTTTCTCCACTCTAAAAGAAAATTTTGATGTTTTGAGGCACAAACTGCCCGGTGTGGGGACCTGGTGGTAAAGGTCTCACCTCCAAACCCAGCATCCCAGTTTCGGTTGGGATCCACTCCGACGCAGCGGGATCCAGCGTTGATGGACCTGGTCTTGCGCCACAGGCGGTTCTAGGAGCACACAGAGAGGAGACTGGAACAGGGATGTGAATCCCAACCCCTGCCCAAGCATCTCCAGGGATCTCCACTCACTGTCCCACACGGGGAGGAACATCCCTCCCCACCCAAAAACCACAGACAGCCGAGGCTGGGGACAGCGCAGGGACAAGATCCTCGCGCGGTGTCCCCGCACTCACGGAGCTGTGGGTGAAGGCAAAGCCGTCGGGGTTGGTGACAATCTCCAGGAAGATGTCCATGCTGTCCAGGATGGCCGTCACAGAGGGGTTCTGCCCGTATTCCTTGGCGATCTGTGCACGGAGAGGAGCAGGAGCTGCCCCGGTGCCCCTCGGAGACGAGGGATGGGACGGATGCAGGGTAAGAATTGAGGTCCCACATCCCAGGTGATCCCAAGGTCACCTTGTTGGCCGTCCAGACACCGGTGGCTTGGGTGATCCATTCCCGCGAGTGGATGCCGGTGTCCAGCCAGATGGCCGGACGGTTCGATCCGCCGGTGCTGAACTGTGCGGAACCACGGGACCACCGAGGTTGGAAAAACCCTCCAGGATCACGGAATCCACCCTGTGCCCCATCCCCACCTTGTCCCCAGCCCAGAGCCCTGAGTGCCACATCCAGACCTTCCTTGGACACCCCCAGGGATGGGCACTCCAAACCTCCTTGAGCAGTTCCAGTGCCTGACCCCCCTTTCCATGGGGAAATTCCTGCTGGTTCCTCCCTGAGGCTCCCTTGGCTCCCTTCTCCTCCTGAGGGGATTTTCAGGGCGAGGCTGCCCCAGGACCCACCTTGAGCACGTGCAGGGGCCGGCGCTCGTAGCTCTGCCCGATCTGGATCTTGCTGACCAGGCTGGGATGTTCCTCCACCAGGGCGTCCATCCAGTGGTAGATCTGCAAGGAGGAGCTGCTGGGTCATGAGTTCTCACCTTTTGCTTTTGAGGGTATCCAGCACTGGCTGCAACAAGCAGAGCTTCCCTGGGGAAGATCTGGTGCTTCCCTGGAGACCTGGGACTCCCCTGGAGAAGACCTCGTGCTTCCCTGGAGAGCACGAGGTGGTTGGGGCTCTGTGTGAGCAGGGAAAGGCACATCACAAGGTTTTTAGGAAAGTAGAATGAATGGTGAGGGAGAAAGCTTTGAGGCCCCCCCCAGCACCACCACAGCCCCCACCAGTCCCAAACTGGGCTCCAAGCACCCCCAAAGTGAAGCTGAAAATATCTTCCACAGGGTGAGAGATTCCAGGAGTGGCCGTGCTGGATGTGGAAGGTTTCCCAGTCTCCCATCTCAGCTAAAAGCTCCACCAAGAAGGAGAAATGTGTCCCAAGGAGGTCTCACTGTCACCAGAACTCAGCATGACCTTCACCACATGGATGTGAGCCCAGTGTGACCCCAGCAGGACAAAGCCAATGCTCTGCAGAGAAAGGTACCTCATCTATCGTGTGGTAAGAGGCAAAATCAAACATCCTGGAGCTTCTCTTTACCCTCCTAGACCTCCTCATGCTTTCCTTTTCTTCATCCAATAATTCCTGGTTAGGAGGCAAAAAAAAACACCCTAAGATCAGAAAGGCTGGAAGGAGCAGGGGGTTGGATTTTTCTTCTTGATTTCCATATTTTGGATTTTCTCTCAGGTCTGAGCTGCAGGAGCTCATCCTGTTCCTGTCATAGCCATTACCTGCACGTCCTCAATCATGATGCTGTAGGAAAAATTATGGGAATCCAGGAATTTTTTGACTCCTTGGAGGCTGGGGAAGGGCACCCGCAGGTCCACAGGGTGGCTGGGGCTGTTGGAGTGACGCCAAAAGTCCACCTGGGAAGGAGAAGCTGGGCTGAAAGGGACAACTCAGCCCCATCCTGTGCTGGTGCTCATCCACTGAGCTCCACAGCACCTCCAGGGGTCTCACAGCAGTTTCCATGAAGGATCTAAAAAGGTTTTTGGACAAATTTTGGGCCACAGGTGGATGTCTGGATAGGGATTTACAGAAATGTTTCAGCCCAAGTTGTTTGAGCAATTGTGGGATGTTTCCAGTTCGTACAAAACAGGAGCTCTGAGCTCAAGGAGCCCCAGGTTAAATTCATATTTATACAGTTCTAAATTACACATCTCCAAAATGGGGAGGAAAACTGGATTGGGTAACAAAAGAAGGAGGGAGCCCTGGCTTCACCAGGGTCTGTGAGCAGGGGGGTGCTCAGGACCCCTCAGAGCTCACCTGCAGCTCCTCCTGCTCGCCCAGCACCCCAAGCAGGCTGATGTGCTCCTCGTTCCTGGCTGTGACACGCAGGACCTGATCCCTGCAGGGAGGCAGAGAGGTCACAGGGAGGGGACTCTGGCCTGGAGGGAGGTTGGGGAAGCTCCACACCAGCTCAGAGGTTGGAAAATGCATCAATTGTTGGTGTTGACAGAAAAAAATGCAGGTTCAGAGCAGCCACGATGGGGAAAGAGCAAGAGCTGGGAGGCTGAGATGATCTCCAGCCTTGTTTGATCAGCTCCCAAGATGTTGGGGAATATCTCACATGGATATGTTCTACATTTATGGATGTATTCCCTAGCAGAGGTCCCAGTTCAGCCTGGCTGGGCTTCCTAAGGACAGGCACAGCCCCTGGAGAGGAGGAAATGTTCTGTGGGAGAGAGGTTTTCTCATCTTGGATCAATCCTCTACCTCCAACCTCTCCTGCTGGAGAGTGTTTAAAGCCATTCCCAAAACTGCACAAAATTCCTTCACCTTTCCCATTTCATACCTTTCATCCTCATAACTCCCATTTATCAGTTTAACCCCCTCCCAGGGTGATAACAATTTCCATTCTGTGCCTGGGGGACTCGGGCTGGCATTAAATCCTTGTGATTTTCCCAGAATCAGGGAGCAGCTCTGACATTCCCTGGACAGTCTTGGCTTGCAGCTGCTCAGATCCCTCCCGGCCACCCCCTGCCTGGAGGAGAGTGAGAGGATCCTGGATGGATCCCTCAACCTTGGCATTGTGTCTGAGGAGGAAGGAAAGCAGGAAGGAAAGTGGGTCAGTCACATCACAGAATATCCTGAGCTGGAAGGGGCCCACAAGGATCAAATCCAACTCCAAGCTCTGCCCAGACACCCCAAAATCCCACCCTGTCCTTGAGAGTGTTGTCCAAACACTCCTGGGGCTCTGGCAACTTTGGGAATGTGACCATTCCCTGGGGAGCCTGGGCAGTGCCAGCATCCTTTGGATCAGGAACCTTTCCTGATATCCAACCTAAACCCCCCTGGCACAGCTCCATCCATTCCCTGGGTCATGAGATCACCAGCTCTGGCTCCAGCTGGTGGGATGTCCAGCCTCCTGGGGGTACTTTTTTATGGATAGGTTTTCCCTACTCTGAACACAGGATTCCCACTTTCTCTACAAATTACTTCTCATTGCCAGTCCATTCATTCAGACCTTTCTGGAAATGGGTTGGAAACTTTGGGAGTTTTGGGTTGTCCTGACCCCCCCCATATTCCATGCCCCCTTCTCAGCCTCATTCCTGCACTGGACTGTGCTGTTCTTATCTCCAGGAGCTGCAACCAGGATGTTCATCCTGGAAAAGTGCTCCTCCCTCCACAGGCCCCCTTCTCCAGCCACATCTTGTTCTTTCCCACGGCGTGTTATTCCCAGAGATCCTTGGTTACTCCCAGAAATCCTTGGCTGTTATTCCCAGCAATCCCTGGGTTTTATTCCTGGCAATCCCTGGGTTTTATTCCCAGCAATCCTTGGATGGCTCCACTCCCATTGTCTTTGAGCCCTACACATCCTCCCTGGGATTCCACACCCTAGCAAAGCTTGGAGTGATGCACTCAGGGCTCAGCATTCCCTAATCTCTACCTGCTGCATGCTCCAAACCTCCCTCCAAACCTGGGGCGAAAGCAAATCTTTCCTAGTTGGCAGAAAACCCTGTCAGATTTCCATCCTTTGGGATGTCACCCTTCTGGCTGACCCTGAAGGACAGAAGTGGGGATGGGCCTCTCCCACCTGGATCCCCATCCCAGCCGTGGTCCCACCACCCCCTGCCCCAGCAGGACTCACCCCACGAAGAGCTGTTCAGTGCTGGTGACCCCCAGGAGGGTGAGGAAGACCAGGAGGGTCTCCATGGTGGGTGGGAGCAGAGCACAGCCCCGAGGAAGGACAGGACCCCCTCGGCGGTCGGGGTCCCTCCCGGAGCTCCTCACCGGGGCCGCATCCGCCGTCGGCAGCGACAAACAGAGCAGGCAGGAAGGGCTCCCGCGAGCCCAAATGTTTGCTTTATTTGGCAAAGTCAACACAAGAGCAGCCAAATTAGGGAGGATCTGATAACGTCCTCCTCGGTGAGTGGGTCCTGGATGAGTGTCCGTGCTCCCAGCTCCGAGCTGCCGTGGGCACGGGCGTGGGACGGTGGGGATGGCGTGGTCACAGGAGCCCCAAAACCACAAGGAAACACCTCTTTGTTTCCATGGATTTCTTCATTACACATTGCTATGAGTAAGTCAATCATAATTATGATTAGTAATGCATGTGTAATGACAAGCTACTACAAAGTTACTTGCAGAAAAAAGGAAGCATTTGAACGTAGACTTATTTATACATACATGTATATAGATATATATATATAGATATCTATAGATATATATAAAATATAAAATATATTATTCAAATTATTCATCAAACCATTCCCAGGAGTGGGGTCATTTGATGGTGGATGAAATCTCACTTCAGAGCTGATGGAAGTCGTGGAGCTCGGAGGTGCACAAGGACATTCACCTGGGGTAATGCTCAGACAGAAAGGCTCATTTTTGGGTAGAAAATGAATTATTTTAATGTTTTCAGTCTAAAGTGGCTGTGGAGCAGCTGTCACTGGCTGGAGCTATCCCAGGAGGTCAGTTTGTCTGAGGTGTCTTTGTTCCCCAGTTAAAGCAGCGTCTTTGTTCCGCAGGTTACAGCAGGGCCTTTGTTGGGCCTTATCTGCGCTGCCCCTGAGCTCCCACCGCGCTTGTCAGGGATGCTCCGGGTTCCTGGGCTGTGTTCCCAGGCTGGCAGGCACCTCCCAGGGCAGGTTCTTACAGCTGACATCCTCTGATTGTGTTTTTCTCCATTGAATCCAGGGGATCCTGACTGCGCCGGGAGCAGGAGGTGCCGTGGGAAGGTGCCGGGGTCTGTTGGGGTTTTGCGGTGCAGAACTGGTGAGCTGGTTCCAGGATCCTCTTCAGGGCAGGATCATGGGGTGGTTGAGGTGGGAAGGGACCACGGGAGGTGGTATCCAATGCCTGGGTGAAGCATGGTCAGCTCTGGGGACCCACTAGGGCTCTCCTCGTTGGATCTTGGAGTCCTCCAGAGATGGAGGCTGCACAGCCCCACTGGCACCAGGTCCTGCTGCTTCTCCTCCTGGTGAAAAGCATTTCCTGATGTCCCTCCTGGCTCTCCCTCATTCCAGCTGATGCTGTTGTCTCTCCCATCACTCTCTGTGGTGAAGAGCTTGGCTGTTTCCACAATAATCTCCTTCCTTGGGATGGGAAGGTCCCTGTTAGGTTCCCCCACCCCACACCTGTGTCATCTCCAGCCTCACCCCACCACGGCACACACCCTCCTGTTCCTCTGGGTGGCATCCACTGCTCTGGCTCCACATCTCTCTGGAGTCAAGGCTCCAGACTGGGATGAGCTCTCCTCACACCCAGCACTCAAAGAGGAGAGGACAGGGGGCCTCAAGCCCTGCATGGTTGGAATGAGCTTCCAAGCCACGACAAGGTCACAATTCCACACTCCCAGCTGAGGCTCCTCAGGCTCTGCAGTTCCTGCTCTGGAGACAAGAGCTCATCCAGGTCCAAGAGCCAGCTGTGTGCCCTGTCCCTGGGATTCACCATTGGTGGTTTTTAATCACCGGGCAGAGGATGGGATTTTGGAAAGCTGGGTCAGTTTGGGAAGCAGGTGCTGCTGGATAAGGCCAGGAGCAGAGGGGACAGGGACATGTGGGTAGCAGTGGCTGCCCCAAGCATGGGTTTGCTTTCCAAAACAGCTGCTTTTAACCCAAACCCAGCCCCTGGGGTACTTCCCCCTTTTCCTGCCAACAGCTCCGTGCCCCGAGTCCGTGGGGTTTTATCGGACACATCAGCGCTGTTTGCTCTCCTGCCAGGCTCCCGAGGGTGAGTAACTCACCAGCTGCTGGGGGGTCACAAGACACCAAGATAAACCTGTTAGACTCGATAATCACCACAGCAGCAGCAGCCAGAGCTAATCTCTGATCCTTCAGGGCCTCCTGAGCTCTTTGCTCTTAATCCCCAAGAAATTTGCAGGATGAAAATGGAACGAGGGGCTCCCGAGGGAGTGAGTGCTGGATCAGGGGAGGTGTCCCCCCATCTGCATCTTCCCTCCAACCACGTCCACTGGGAACATGTGGAAGGAAGAAAAGGGGCAGCCAAATATATGGGGGTGTACACTTGAGGACAGGGGTCAGGGGCCTGGCAGTGTCCTGAGGCTCGTTAAGGGAAATTAAATTCCTTTAATTAGTTCCATAGCCTGGATTATGCTGGTTAACACCAGGCCCTCTGCAGCAGCCCCTTCAGCCTGGAGAAGGCTCCAGGGAGAGCTTCCAGCACATTGCAGGGCCTGAAGGGGCTCCAGGAGAGCTGCAGAGGGACTGGGGACAAGGCCTGCAGGGACAGGACCCAGGGAATGGCTCCCAGTGCCAGAGGGCAGCCATGGATCCAGGGATCTTGGCAATTGGGAATTGCTGGCTGGGCTGGGATTGCCAGAGCAGCTGGGGCTGCCCCTGCATCCCTGCAATGCCCAAGGAAAGGTTGGAGCAGCCTGGGATGCTGGGGTTGGAATGGGATGGGATTGAAGGTCCTTTCCCACCCAAACCATTCCGGGATTCTGGGATCAAGGAGGCTCAGAATCCATCCCGAGGGATTTTTCTGGAAGTTGGGGATGGAGAAGGGAACGGAGACCCTTCCTGGAGTGCCGAGATTCCCAGTGAAGCCCCCGGATCCCAAAATTCCTTCCTAGAGCGGAGTCGGGGTGGGGATGGATCCAATGCCAGGCTGGGAGAGCTGGGAATGGAGGGAATTCCCTGGGAAGGGGGATTGGGGTGGGAATTTGGGAATTGGGGATTCCTGTCTGGGCTGGGATTGCCAGAGCAGCTGGGGCTGCCCCTGCATCCCTGCAATGCCCAAGGCCAGGCTGGAAATGGGGCTGGAGCAGCCTGGGACAGTGGGAGGTGTCCCTGCCATGGATGGGGTGGCACTGGATGTGTGGGCAGGGAGGGTTGTGTCCCAAAATCTCCTCAGGAATGTGTCACACACAAGGAACAGGACATGTGCCAAACACCATGGGGGGAATGCACAGGGGTTTATTCAGCCCTTTCTGTCATCCCAGCCATCACAGCACACGGAGGATTTACAAGCTGGTCCTGCAGAGAGCTGACTCCCAGCCCAGCTCTCAGGAGGACTTGTCCCGCACGTGCTCCATGATTTTCTTCAGGCCCAGCCAGGTCTCCTTGGCAGCAGGGATGATCTGGTTGGCGGGCAGCAGGAACCCGTAGCGCCCCGTGTCCCTCAGCTCGAAGGCAAAGGAATATTTGATCCCATTGTCGTAGCTCCAGTCAATGCTGCCTCCACTGGCTTGGTCTGGAAGGGAAAGGGAGATGGTCCAGAGGGGGGAGCAGAGGAATGGTGGAGTTCTGTTGTTCTGCTGTTTGTGTTTTGGGGGACAAGGATGAGCTTTGGCAAGGCTCAGGTCTGATGTGTCACTGCACAGGAGCACCGTGGCTTCCAGCAGGGACAGACCCTGTGGGGAGGACAGGGATTGGTGTCCTGGGACAGCCCCAAAAAGCTCTGAGTGGCCAGATACTCACAGATGGTTTTGCAAATGGTGCCCACTTGGAAGGTGGTGCCATAGAGGGAGCGGATGGAACTGGCAGCAGCTCTTCCCAGAGATTCCTGGAGGGGAGAAGATGAAGGGAATGTCAGGAAGTAGCTACACTTCCTGAGATTAAACATTGGGATTTCATCAGCAATCTCCAAACTGCTTTGGAGGTGATTCACACCAACAGCAGCCACAGCATTTCTGGGAGGTGCCACTGCAGGTGAGTGAACTTCCAGCAGGTTCTGTAAGTGTTCATCCAGGGTTTATCTCACTGGCTTGTCACGAGAAGGCTCCAGAGATACCAGAAATTCCCATGGCAGCTGGGATCTTCCAATACTCCAAGGTCAACTTAGTGCTCACTTCAACTACGTAATGGGGGCTGGATGGAAAACAGAGCTGGGTTCTTTGTGAAGGGGGGAAAAATGCAACAAATTGCCAGAGGGGAACTGCATTTAGGTATTAGGACAAAACAAAATCCCCATGAGATTAGGGAAGCTTTGGGATGAGCTTGAAAAAGCTGTAGAATTCTTTAGAAATATCAAAACAAATCAAACCAATCCAAACTCAGACTGAAATTGGCTCCTACTCCAAAGCCCTTCAGCACAGGGTTAGAACAGAGACCTCCAAAGGTCTTTCCCAGTGGAATTATGGTTGTGAGATCCACATTGCCTCAGAGATATTATTCCAGCTGTGGTGCTGTCATTAGGGAAGAGTAAGGAAAGTGCAGAAAGGCTGTGGGACAGAGGAGAAGAAGGTAAAGCCAAGTCCTGCTGTCTCACCAGCTCGGCATAATCGTCTGGCCTGGTGCATTTGTATCCATAGGGATACATCAGGAGCTGGGAATAACTGTGGAGGGTCAGGAAGGCCTTGAAGTTTCCATGATTCTTGATGAAGTCAACCACAGATTTCACCTCCACCTCGGAGTTGGCGCTGGGCCCGTGGTAGGAGTCAGAACAGGGCCAGCTGCTGGCTCCAGGACCTGGTGGTGCAAGGAGGGAACAGACCCATGAGGAGTGGAATTCCTGGGAGGTCAGGGCAGACCCACACAAAGCTGGGCTTTCCTGAGGACAGGGCTGCACCCAAAGCAAGGCCTTAAACACTGATAAATGCTCAAACAGCAGCAACAGAGTGTGAACGTTCAAGGGCTGCACTTTGAGATGATGCAACCTGGAACAGGCTGCCCAGAAACCTGGGGCACAGGTTTCCAACCATAGAATACTCCCAGGAATCCACATTCCTGAGGGTACTCTATGGTTAGATGGGGCTTGGAACAACCTGGGATAGTGGAACATGGCTTTGTCCATGGCAGGGAGTGGAACTAATAATATTATTAAAATAATATTTTGGGTCCTTCCAACCCAAACCATTCTGTGATTCCATAATTCCATGATGCTGCCTCATCCTTGCTCAGGGTGATTAAACTCCTTTATAAAGGCAGCTGCTGGTTCTGTGTAACAGGATCCAGAATCCAGAAGCTTTATCCCTACCTCCAAAGCCTGCATCCCAGTTCCTGTTGGGATCAACTCCAACGCAGATGCTGCCGGGAATCTTGGAGCGGGTTTTCCTCCACATGCGATTCTACAACAGAGAAACGCTCAAAAGGGAGCAAATCTGGGTGCTGGCACCAAAACTGCTCTCCAGGAAGAGCTCCCATCCATGGGGGACTGATCCTAGGCATGATCCCAAGAGTATTTTGGACTGCCAAGATGGGCCAAGGGTCAAAAATTATATTTCCTAAAACTGGGTATTTACAGGGGGTTAGGATGGGTTAGACAAATACTGAGAATCTTTGTCTGCCCAACTCTTTGGTAACTCCTCTCACAGCATTAAGACTTTCAGAGCCCACTTCCCTCATGTTTATTTCCTTGGAAGAGCCAGGAATCTGACTGAGCTCAGAGAGCTGACCCACCGAGGTGTGAGTGTACACAAATCCGTCAGGGTTGGCGACTGGCAGCAGGAAAAGATCCATCTTGTCCAGCAGGGAGGTGATGGACTCATCTGTTCCATAGTCAGAGGCAATCTAGGCAGAGACAGAGCACACCCTGCTGAGCAGAGTAATTCCTTCCCAAATGTTCATTCCCTCATTGTTTGGGACACAGGAAAGGCTGGATTTTGGGGCAGGGAAACAAGGAACATCCGTTATCTGCAGGCCATAACTGTTCCTTGTTATACGTGTGGAGTGAGCAGTGAATCTGTTTTATTAGTTTATTCTGAAGACAGGAGGTCTTAAGAATAAAATGGAAAAGGACAAAATTTCCTCCTCCCTGTCCCAGAGGGCAGGCCAAAGCTGGCACTGAGATGGGAGAGCCAGGTTGGGAATTCTCAACTGTGCTGCACTGACAGAGCCCAAGGAGCTTTTGGACAGCACTCTCGGGCACAGGGTGGCTCTTGGGGATGGGTCTGTGCAGGGCCAGGAGTTGGACTCCATGATCCTGGTGGGTCCCTTCCAGCTCAGCCTAATCTGTGATCCTGTGACTCCTCTGGTGGCTCAGTCAATTCCAGCAGGATTTAAACCCTCATTTATAGAGAGCTGGAGGTCTGGGCATTTTGTGGAAGGAAACCAACCCCACTGCATTTTTTTGGGTGAGCAGAGCAAAGCAGCAAAATAATCTCAAAGTCTTTGGTTATTTGTGTAACAATTTCACCTGAGCCACTGCATTTTGTCTGCCTAAACTCAGCTGTTCTACCAGGACAGAGTTTCCCAGTTCCAGGTCGAGGCAGCCGCCACATCCTCAGGGAGTCAGCTGCTTTTGGGAGGTGAATTAACTAAACACAGAGGGGTGATATCCTCTGAAGGAGCAGAAAACATTGCCAAGACAAGGCAAAGATGAATCCCTGCTGCAGGAACCTTGTTGGCGATCCACAGGGCGCTGGCCTGGGTGACCCACTCGCGGGAATGGATGCCGGCGTCGAGCCAGATGGCCGGGCGGTTGGAGCCTCCAGTGCTGAACTGGGAAATCAAACAGAGCATTTCAAACTCTGACACCTCACAGTCGAGGACATCCCATAACAGTTTGGGATGCCCTGGGCTGTGCTGTCTGTCGTTCATCCCCATGGAGGCATTCCAGGATATTTGTCCTACCTTCAGGACGTACAGAGGCCGCTTCTCGTAGGATTCCCCAATCTGGATCTTTTCCACAAAGCTGTACTCGGATGCAAGATGGTCCAGTTCTGCATTAATCTGAAATGCGAGGCCAAGAGGACATTAACATCATCTTTGAGGACATTCATATCATGTTTATGAGCTCTACCATTCCTTCCAGGGAATCATGGGCTGATTCAGGTTGGAAAGCCCATCCCATTCCACCCGCCTGCCACAGGCAGGGACACCTTCCACTATCCCAGATTGCTCCAGCCTGGCCTTGGACACTCTCAAGGATGCGAGAGAAGCCACAGCTTTATTTCTTTTTAGTTCTTTATTTCCCAATTTCAAGATCCCTTTATTTCTCTTTTGAAGGATGGGTTTTGACAGAGTCTGCAGAAGACTTTATGGAATTTTGATCAAGACTGTCAGGGACAGCGCTGGCTGATTGCTCTGAGCACAAAATTAATACTGCAAGAAACAAACCCACGTGGCAGAAAAAGCTGCAAGGACATTTTAGATGCTAATATAGGATGTTGAATTGAAGACAGCATGCAAAAAGACCAGAAAAAATCAGAATACTCTTCCCCTGAGGTACTCACATCATCCAGAGTGTGGTAAGCACCGAAGTCGAAGCTGGTGCTGCGCTGCCTTTGGGCACTCTCAGCCATGTCTTGCTTTTCTTTATCCAGAACATCCTAAAATAACATTCAGATGGTGAGAAGTGTCAGCTTCACTTGCTAAAAGATAAATAAATGAAGAGGCAGTGAGTTAATGCTGGTTTAGATGCCCTTTGGGGATTACTGCTCATGAGGAAATGTCAGATTAGTGCCCAAGTGGGTGATTTCTATCTCTACTCTGAGCAGCGTTTACTGACTGATCAGTAACTTCAGTGCTGGGATTCCCAAATGTCTGGGGCCAAAAGTCCACGTGTAATTCCTCAGGGGTTGTCAGAAGAGCCCTGTGGAGTTTATTGATGTCACTACTCAGAGAACACCTACAGTGATCCATGGATTGTCTTTGAGGAATAATCCACAACCTACAAAAATAAGGGGAGGATCCCACGGAACACAGAGGATGGAAAAGTGGGAGTGAGGCCAAATTGTGAATGAGTGTTTCCAAAAGATGTAAGAAATAAGTGCCAGTGGCATTGCCCACCTGCAGGTCTTCGATCAGGATGGAATATTCAATCCCCTGGGATTCCAGGAAGGCCTTCACTGACTGGACACTGACAGCAGGAATTCTCACATCCACAGGGAGGGCAGGGGCAGAGGGGTTGATCCAGAAATCCAGCTGGAGAAAGGAAAATGGATTTGGTGTGGGGAAGGCATCCTGCAAACAGCTCTTGCAGAGTTTCAGAAATGCTGATTTCTGCCCCTGCAGAGAGGAGCCCTGGAATGCTCCCTTCTCTGTGGCCTCACCACAACCTTGTACCAGTTCTTGTGATAAACTCAATAAAATAACAAATACCAAGGGCTTGAGTCAGTTTTTTTCACTGACTTCTAGGCTTTGGTCACACAAACAAGAGGAAATTTTAATTGTCTCTGATGACTATTTTATTATTCTCCCTTTTACTAGAAATAATTTCAAGAAAAACTCCATATTCCAGTCTTAGGTAATACGAAACCCATTGTTTTAATTTCTCCTTTCTATCTCTCCTTTGGTAGGCCTTTTCTAAATTTTAATTTCTAAATTATTCATATAATATTTTTTAAGCCAGAGATTTAAAAAAGCGATGTTAAAAGTTCTCACCAATGGCAATAAGAACAGTAATAACCTGGAATTTTACACTGTGTTTTCCTGTTTCAGTACAGTGTAGACCAACTAATAAATTCCTTCCATAACTCTGGGAGACAAAACATTGCCATTCCACTGGAAAAACAAGATTTTCAACACTGAGATTAAGATCTAACAATTCAAATATGATGTAAACCCAGTAGGAAAAAAAATATTGGTTCAGGGCCTCCTGAACACTGAGCTGGCACTCGAACTTGCAGGTCAAATTTAAAGTGTTGAGAGAGTAAAATTATTTATGGCAGCTGCCCTAGGGTGATGGGAACCTTCCAAATGAGATGCAGATTCACACTGCATGCAAATGAGATGCAGATTCACACCCTGACCTGCTGTGAATGAGATGCAAATCCAAAATGCCTCTGCGGCCATGACCCACCTCCAGGTGTTGCAGCGATTCCAAAAGCTGCAGCTGCTTGACCTCCTCCTCATTTTTGGTCTTGATGCGGAGAACCTGGTGCCTGCAATAAATCAGTGTCTTCAGAAGCAGTCTCAGAGGGGGGCTGGCTGAACTGCTTTGCTCCTGGGATCGTTAATTCCGTGTTAATTGTGTGTTAATGGCTCCTTTAATCAGTTGATGTGGTGTCACCCAAGAGTTCAACCAACAACCCAGCACCCTCCTCATAAAGCAGACAACGTGGATGGGTTTTAAACCGCAAGGATCAATCCTGCATCCATCGGTTACTTTTTGGCAACAACTTGTGGGAAAAGAATATTCCAGTTGAGCTGGAGAAGGATGAAATGTTTGAGGAGCAGAGCAAACACTAAACATTGGGTTTGTTTCACCTTCCTGCGGTTCAGTCAGACTGCCGACACCCCGCCGGTGTCCTCAGAGGCTGGCAGCAGCAGAGGGTGGCTCGCACCATTCCAGGCGGGATGAATCACCCTCTGCTAGTGCCTCACTCCAGCGGCTGGAGAGATACACCCAACAGCTGGGAGCACAGCCCGGGAACTGCGCAACTGGAAACCTTCGTAGCTGGAAATCAGGTAAAAAGGGTCTCGGCACACGAGCTCGGTTACGTGGGTGTTTTATTTACTGCGGGACTCGTTTACACCACGTTTACACCACGATCCTCTCCCTGGCCAGCAGAGGGATAAGATCTCTTCGTTGAACCGAGTTAAATCAGCTCTGAAGGAACTTTTCCACATTAATAACTTATTACTAGATTCTCCATCGCCATAAGCTTTATCTCAGGATTGGATTCTGCTATGAATTAACCACAGCTGCTGAGGAATGGAATCACCAGAATTCAGTTCAGGATTAAATGATCAAAATAGCCCCTCCTGGCTATACAAATCCCTGAGTTTGGGACATTGTTTGGATTATTTTTTATTCTTAATCTTTAAACCTTCATGCACAGATTTACTCACTGGAATCTAGTGCTCACTTACTGCACCTCAGGATTTATCCAGTGGGATTTTAAAATTAATTATTAAGGCTCTTCCACGGTGAGTGAGGCTGTGAGGAAATACCCTGTGGGATAATTTTTGCAATGCAGCATAAAGACAAACCTTCAGAATTTAATGGTTGGAAATCAGGATTTTAAATGCTTAGAAAGGAGGAAAGAAGAGGAAGAAAGAGAAACAAGAAACTTGGGAAAAAAGGGAAAGTGGTGAACTTTCTGATCTGAGGACAGGTTCTGGTCTTTCAGCTCTGCTTTTGCAGTGAGGTTCAGCTCAAGCCACAATCAAGCCTTGGATGAACAGGAATTGAGGATCTCAACTCCACAGCTGGACCCTCCTCCTTAGAAAACCCAAACGAAAGTAAAGAAAGGTTCCCTCAAACACTAGAGCAGCAAAGCAACCAGAACAATCAGTCACAAAAACAAAAAAAAATGTGCCCTGAGCAGATTTTGTGAAGTTGAGACCAAGAAAAACAACAAGAGGACACCAGTCCTGAATAAAAGATTTTCCACAAAAGTGTAACTCACCCAACGAAGGTTTCCAGGCACAGGGAAGCCCCGATGAGGGCACTGAAGATCAAAATCAGCTTCATGTTTGCTGCAAGTACAGCTGGGCCTGGCAAAGGGGAATTTATACACAGCTTTATTTTTCAGATCAAACACATCTGATAGAACCTATCGCTCCATGTGATCAAGTTCTCACATTTATCAGAGCCTTCAAGGCAACAAGCAGGCTGATTTCACCTCGAAAAAAATATTTTCCACTGATACATCCAAAGCAGGGGAGGAGGAGTCGGTCCCAAAGCTCTGACCACAAAAATGTGTGTGTTCTCTCACGTTTTTCAGGGCAGAGGAAAAGAGGGACAAACTGAACTCATCCCAGCTCTCACTGGGGTCAGGAGCTCTGCAGCCCACTCTTGGTTGGGATTTTGAGTTGTCCATTCCTGGTTCCAAAGGATATTTGAGGAGTTGTTATCCACGTGGGAGGCAGGCTCCTGCCTGAGCTTTGGGAACAATCTCCCGTGGGAACACCCAGCTGTGGCTGTTCCACAACTGCAGGTAGGGCCACAGGGCTGCTGGATAAACTTTCTGTTTATCCAAATCAAAAGGTTTCTGAGAACAGCCAGGAGCTGAGCCTGCTGTCACACCTGGAGTTCCTGGGGAGCAGAGACAGGGAGATGTTCAGCTGCTCAATCCACCTCAGGAGAAGGAGGAAAGGAACTCCCTGACAATTCCCAGAGGAAACTTTTAATAAAGATCTCTGTGTTATCACTCAGTATTTGCCAGCACTTCCCCAGGACTCTCCTCTCACCTCCACTCCCATCCCACTCCTCTACAGGTGTCCTGTTTGTTCACAGTTCCAAGCAAGTCCTTTGTCCCATGTTTTTGGGAACAAAGGGAGCCCTGGGCAGGGATTAGTCCTGTTTTGGCCTGTAGGATGGGGTCATCCTGTAACTGCTGTGTCTTGGGGGCACCAGGAGAACTGCTCTGGTCTCTAAGGTTTAACCAAATCCAGTCCCTGGGGAAAAAGATCTCCACTCCCTCAACTTAAACCAAACAACAAAAATTTATCCCAAGAGACAGGAACCATCACAGGAATTTCCTGCTTCTGGAACTACAGCAATCTGGTGGAAGTCAAACCCCACCTGTAGCTTCCAGACTCCAATTTTTCACCAGGAATCAGCTGACTGTCCACACGACCTGCCACTGTTCACTCTTTGAAAACAGGAAGGAGAGATTTCATCCAGAGCAAAATTAGAGCTTGTTTCATTACTCATGCTACATCCCACATGGATTTAAGGGCTGTCAAGAAACCCTGCCAAACCTGATGTCAGGATCCAAAGTATCCCAACAGGCTCTGAGTGCCCTGATCAGCATCCTTGGGGCCTCCACCCACTGCATCTCAGGAGCTCATTGGCTCACTCCTCATCCCTTGGGGGGCTGAAATGACCATGAGGTCCTAAAGGGCCTGGAGATCAGCCCTGAGCCATGGGCATCCATGAAACTGGGGTGAGTCCAGAGGAATCCATGGAGCTGCTGCAGGGCTGGAGCCCCTCTGCTCTGGAGCCAGGCTGGGAGAGCTGGGAATGTTCCCCTGGAGAAGGGAAGGATCCAGGGAGAGCTTCCAGCACATTGTAGGGCCTGAAGGGGCTCCAGGAGAGCTGCAGAGGGACTGGGGACAAGGCCTGCAGGGACAGGACCCAGGGAATGGCTCCCAGTGCCAGAGGGCAGCCATGGATCCAGGGATCTTGGCAATTGGGAATTGCTGGCTGGGCTGGGATTGCCAGAGCAGCTGGGGCTGCCCCTGCATCCCTGCAATGCCCAAGGCCAGGCTGGACACTGGGGCTGGAGCAGCCTGGGAGGGTTGGAACCAGGTGGGCTTTAAGGTCCCTCCCACCCAAACCTTTCTGGGAATTTTAGGGGTTGAAAACATCCCCAGTGCTGACCCCAGGGTCCAGAAGGGGAGCAGCAGGAAGGCAAAGGTGACACAGCAAGGCAGGGGGCAGAAGGGACCTCACCACAAGCAGCAGAGCCCCACGGGGTCCAGCAGCAGGAGCAGAGCAGGTCTGGTGGCACTGACCAGGTCCTCAGCCAGCTCCACAGCCAGGATGTCACCAAGCACAGGTCCAAGTCCCCTCTGCATCCACCAGAGCTCACACGAGCCCCAGAACAACCGGGCTCAGCTCCAGTGCAGCTGCACACCCTTGGGTGGGTGGAGGGTGTGTGGGTGAGGGCAGGCAGGGCTCTCCACGCTGCCCTGCACGGCTGAGGAGTCACTCAGTGACTCAGGAGCACCCTGGGGACACCTGAGAGAGCCAAAGGTCAAATCAATCTCAGCCAACCAAACCTTCTTCTTGCCTAAAATCTCTGTACTGACACAAATTTTCCCTGTGCTGTCACTGAGACAGGCCAGAATGGCTAGAAGCCCCCAACTGAAAAGTCTCAAAAATCATTAAATCTCAGTGGAGTCAGTCCATTTTTCTAAAATCCAGACCCTTTTTTGTTGCTGCCTCAAATGATGCAAACCAAGTTCCAGTCTTGTAGCCTCTCCTATCATTTTTAGGAAAAAAAATCCCAGGAACTTTTCACCTTTGCATAGAAATATTTCACTGGCATGGCAAAGGGATCCACTGGAACTCATCTCCTGCATAATCAGATTTAATTTGTTATAACGCCAATTTATTTTGGATTACTGATGGGGGAATTATTATTTCTATAAATAATGGATTGCCTCCATGTCCCTAATCCCCCTTGGAAATGCCCTGGATAAAGAATGAGTAGGGATTACAGTATGTGGTTCACCAGGTGTACACTTAGAATTAATTTTAGAAGCAGAACTCACATTTTTGATGTTTCTGGAAAATCTTTAGGCTTTATTTCAGGAAAATCTGAGGCTTTATGTCAGTGTAATAACCCTGGCTGCAATGGAGCCATGTATTTCCAACTCAGTTTTCCTTAAATTAGGAAATCAAGACCTCCAAATTTGGAGGGTTATCCTCACACAACCCTTTCTATTTACAGCATTTCAGAGCAGAAATGTGAAGTTACACCTGGACAAAAATTTGAAGTCGTGCACATGTTGGAAATGTTATAACTTTCCTAACTAATTTTTAATTGGACATTTTAATTATTTATGAGCAGTACCCAACTTTTAACCAGCACCAGTAAAGCTTCTCCACAGGCCTTTATTATTACTTTGATCATTAAATCATCAGTTAAGTTTGTTAAAACAAACCCTGACAACCTTCAATGAACAGACCCAAAGAATTTGAAGGCTGGGCATGTGGGATCTTAAATTTATGGCACTTGAAGGATATCAGAGTAACCAGAAAATGAGAGGAAATTAAGGCCTGAAAGGCTTGGAGACTCCATGTCTGAGAAAAAAAAAACAAAATTACTAAATAACTTGGACCAGATCAGTATAAAAACTGAGGAAATTAATAGGGAACATTTATTACAGTAGTAACTAATGAAGAGGATTATGCAATTTAGAACCGATGAACATTAATTTGTTTGTTAAAATATATAAACACATGAAAAAGTTTTGTATTGGGGTTCATATGGAGGACTGAACTTTGTCAACCACACACACAAACCTTGGCCAAGAATAATTGACATTTTTAAAAAGACAGTGTTAGGAGTCTTGTTTATCGCCACGGTTTCGGTGACACTTGTACAGAAATACGAAGTTGTGCTTGCACGGAAATACAAAGTTACATCTGCGCAGAAATATGAAACTACACTTGCACAGCATGCAAATAGATCTAAAACACCTTAAAATTTTACCTGCTGTAGCAACATATTGGCCTGACAGACGTGGTAATGTGTAATTAAACAACTTAAATGTAAAGACAAGTAAAAAAAACAATTGCGAAATGTGTCCCCGTGAGGGCTCCTTCGCCCCCCCCCAACATGGCGGCCCCCTCACGCCCTTCCCGCCAAAACCCGCGCGTGAGCGCCCGCCC
>WBNO01015872.1:921-61735 GCA_013400575.1 Peucedramus taeniatus
CCCAAGGGCAGTGCTTGAGCACAAGGCCCTCACACACACTGCAGTGTCCCCTGCTTTATGGCCTCAGCTGTGTCGGCCAAAGCTGTCACTTCCAGTGGCAACCAGCCTCAGGCACAGCTCCCTGCAGGATCTCCTCCCTGCTTGGATATCTGCAGTGCTCCCTGGAACCTGGTTACTCCATGCTGTCCCCAGAAGGGGAAACCTGAAGGCTTTTCTCCTTACCTGTAGGTGCTGGGGTCGTCACCTCTGGTGGCTTAGGAGCTGTTCCATTATCAGTATTGTTTCCTGAAGAATGGAAGGGAAGAGAAGAGACTTGGCAGCACTGCCTCCTTTTGAACTCAGGGAAACCCAGGCAGGGGATCTCCTCCCTGCTTTGGTATCTGCAGTGCTCCCTGGAACCTGGTTACTGCAAGCTGTCCTCAGAAGGGGAAACCTGAAGGCTTTTCTCCTTACCTGTAGCTGGTGGGGTTGTCACCTCTGGTGGCTTAGGAGCTGTTCCATTATCAGTATTGTTTCCTGAAGAAGGGAAGAGAAGAGACTTGGCAGCACTGCCTAGCACTGACTGTTCAAAAAGCCTTGGGGAATTCTCTGTGTGTAGGACAAGTGCTGAGCAGGGAAGTGCAGTGGATCCTTGTGGGGCTGGGCACTCAAAGCCCTGAGCACCCTTGCCCAGCCTCTTGGCTCTCCCTGGCTCACATGCCTGTGTCACCTGGTGTGTCCATGAGCCTTGTTCCCCAAGGGCAGTGCTTGAGCACAAGGCCCTCACACACACTGCAGTGTCCCCTGCTTTATGGCCTCAGCTGTGTCGGCCAAAGCTGTCACTTCCAGTGGCAACCAGCCTCAGGCACAGCTCCCCACAGGATCTCCTCCCTGCTTGGATATCTGCAGTGCTCCCTGGAACCTGGTTACTCCATGCTGTCACCAGAAGGGGAAACCTGAAGGCTTTTCTCCTTACCTGTAGGTGCTGGGGCTGTCACCTCTGGTGGCTTGGGAACTGTTCCATTATCAGTATTGTTTCCTGAAGAAGGGAAGGGAAGAGAAGAGATTTGGCAGCACTGCCTCCTTTTGACTCAGGGAAACCCAGGCAAGGGGATCTCCTCCCTGCTTGGGTATCTGCAGTGCTCCCTGGAACTTGGTTACTGCCAGCTGTCCTCAGAAGGGGAAGCCTGAAGGCTTTTCTCCTTACCTGTAGGTGCTGGGGGTGTCACCTCTGGTGGCTCAGGAGCTGTTTCATCTTCTGTACCCTTTTCTGAAGAAGGGAAGAGAAGAGACATGGTATGACTTCCTAGCATTGTCTGTTCAAAAAGCCTTGGGGAATTCTCTGTGTGTAGGACAAGTGCTGAGCAGGGAAGTGCAGTGGATCCTTGTGGGGCTGGGCACTCAAAGCCCTGAGCACCCTTGCCCAGCCTCTTGGCTCTCCCTGGCTCACATGCCTGTGTCACCTGGTGTGTCCATGAGCCTTGTTCCCAAGGGCAGTGCTTGAGCACAAGGCCCTCACACACACTGCAGTGTCCCCTGCTTTATGGCCTCAGCTGTGTCAGCCAAAGCTGTCACTTCCAGTGGCAACCAGCCTCAGGCACAGCTCCCTGCAGGATCTGGTCACAGGATTCCCCTGGACATCTCTACAGGGATCCCCTTCTATCCAGGCCTGATGCAGCAGGTAAAGGTGCCAAGCACAAAAAGAGCAACCTCCTCAACTCTTCCCCAATGCTTCCTCCTTGCAGCAAAGAGCAGCAGGGAAAGAGGGAATTGTGGAGGGTATTCACAGCCTTGATCTGGGCACATTTGTCTCCTCTGGGAGAGGAACTCAGGGAAACCTCTGTGTTCCTAGAAGGGGCTGCCTGAGGGCTTTGCTCCTTACCTGTAGGTATTGAGCTTGGCGCCGCTGTTGTTTTAGCAGTTGTCTCAGCAGGAGCTTCTGTTGGAGGGAAAAGAAGAGACATGGCAGCACTAGGGAACTCTTTGCACAGGGGACAACTGATGAGCAGACAAGCTGGGGAGACCTGTGTGTGTGACTGAGCAGCCACACCTCTGGGCAGCCTTACCCTGCCTTTTGTCTGCCCCAGGCCTCGTGCTGTGCTGTAACACCTTGTGGACATTGACAGCAGGCTATTTCTATTCCAGGAATGCTTCTTTTGCTACACCATCATCTGGAGTATCAAGACCTTCTTTCCCTGTAGTACACCTCTATGCATTTCCAACAGTATATATTATTTTTTCCTCTTTCTATTCCTTCCCTGTCATCATTATTTCTGAATAAAAGGAACCCTGGTGTGATACCAGCCAACTGGTGAAAATACTTCCTCCAGCTTTGGTTTCAGCCTTTGTTATTGCTTTTATTCTTCCAAAATATTCTAGTTATTTAAGTTGTTGGGTTTTGCTTTATTTAACTTGTGTCATTCTCAACTCTTGATATAATGAATGAGTTCAGGTTTGAGGGGTTTGTTTGTTTTGTTTTTCTTAGATGTAAGAAGAACAAATAATAAACCAGCCTTGCTGATAAATGTGTGATACTCACAAATGGCCAGTTTGCATCATGTAATCTAACTTTAATATGAATTAGTTAATTATTATTATTATTAATTATTATTAATTAATCATTAATTTACAAGTTATGAATAAACTTATTTAATCTGCATGAATGCTGCTCCAAGCATAATTTTATCTAAAGCATTAAAAGCATGCAGCTGACAGACTAACGTATTTGTGGCTATCTGTGTCACTATCACAGTCTGCACATCTCAGCAGACATTTGAAAAATAGACTCCACTTTTCCAGAGCTTTATAGGCCTTTGAAAATCCAAAGTGAGGAAAATCTTCTACACTTTTTTTTTTTTTTTGATTGACAATGAATCTCACATAGAAAAGGCACATGCAAAAGACAAGTAATTAGGCTCCTCTAGGTGAAGGGGAAACATGAGCAATTGTGCCAGTTCCCTGCCAGGTCTCCTGCCTCCACTGGTCATTGAGTTCTATAAACAGCATTATTTGTTCCCCAGTTAGTCTAAATGGGTATTATTCCTATAACCATGATAATATGAATCTCTGCTGGCCACAGGCAATGGATGTTAGAACAGCAACCTGTTACAGAGCTAGTGCTTTTTTTACAACTGCTAGAGCTGGGAGGCTCTGCCTAACCATGGTCCAGGAGTACCCTTTGGACTCGGGAAGAACAGCATCCACGGAGCCAGCAGAGTGCATGAGCTGCAATTGAACCTCGTGGATGGCCTTGACAAAGGTAGGCTGAGCAAAGGTGGCTAATTTATGGCTCTGTGTGCCTAGATCTAACCTTCTATGTATGGAAACAGGATGTGTTAATGGGCTTGGGCATTACCACTGTGATAAAGAAATGGATGTTACCACCAAGGTTATACAATAGCAGAGACATCTGGCTGCCGAGCAGGGTAGGGCCTTTGCCAGCACTATTCAAATGGACACATCCTGCAAAGCTTTTACAATGTTTGCTTAGAATGAAAAAGGTTTCTGGGCAGATCTATCCTGATGTGAAGTTCGACCAAGTGAAAAACGGGTATTGCTTTCAGTAAGTCTTGGCGCGAGAATGTTCACATCTTGCTGTTACCTACAAGCCTCCAACCAGGAAACCAACCAACAGACAATGTTGAAGACTTCTATGCTTATGATTTATAGCTGAAACTCGGTCTGTAGCACACTGTGAATGTTGCTGGAAATACATCTGTTTATTCACAGTAGTCAACAGAGACCCACAACCATCTGCCACCAGTTGCAAGCTTAACAGGTCTTAATTTGGCTGATATCTCTGCAATTTTATTTTTGTATTAGCTAGGAGTTCCTGTCCTCTCACAGCTTCAAGTTGCTACAAAACTCTTCATAGAGATGCTTTACTTCTGCTAATGTCTTCACCCCCTCATACCTCTCACTGAGTATCAGGAAAAGGCAAGTTTAGCTGTAGGCTCTGGCCCACAACAACCAACTTTGGCACAATGACAGAAAATGTACTAAGTGGCTTCGGGAATGACACCTTTAGTTTGAATAGACTATGGTGCAACCCTCTTGAAAGCTGGTGGTGGTGTTTCCATTAATTTATTTCAACTGGAAAGAACAAAAGCTCTGTGAGCCAGCTCAGGGGGAGCTGCTTTCCAGACTGGTTGGTTAAGGAGCCTCTGGCCAAAAGGGTGCTGGAGTGGAACAGTTGCACCTTTTGTTATGACTGTAACAGAGCTTGAATTACCTGGGTTTAGTATGAAAGGCCTGAAAACTGCTCTTGGAATAGGCTGAATTAGGTTAATCATAAGCACCAGTGATTTTCCATTGTTCTGCGAACAAGGAAAGCCGTTTGCTTGCAGTGACATCTTTCATCATTAATTAATCAAAATCTAGACATGCTGAACTGTGTATCACAACTGGCTTCTCAACAGCTGCTGAAAGTACTAGAAAATCCATTCACTGCCACACAATAGCTGCCTTGATAAATCACAAAACAGAAGATAGTGGTTCTTACCTTTCAAAAGGCTCAACACCAGGCCGAGCCACACAGCGAAGAACAGAGAGCGTCTCATTGCCACTTCTGTTGCTGCTGCCACTTGCTGCTAAGCCTAAGAGAAAGTGCCTTTCTCTTCTGGTGTCAGCTCATTTAAGGTCCCAGCCTCAGGTAGAGAGCTCAGCCCTGAGCTGACGTCATGGTGGCAAGTGGCAAATGATAAATTCAAGCGGTGTTTTTCTTCCTCCTCAGGCTGGGAGGAGATTTCTGGTCCTGCAGCTTTCTTCCTTTAAGTCATAAATACTTGAGATCTGTTGACATAAGGAAGTTACTGCTAAATAAGCTGACATGGGAACTGACAGTGCACCAGCTATCCCCTGCCAGCTTTCCATACCAACACCTTCCACGCAAATTAAATGAAGAGTGCAGTATAATCTGTTCTTAAAGTGGAAGAGGTGACCCCATCCCAAGGCATGCTAATTATGCACTTAGAAAAGAGTACCTGGGATCCACATGCTCACTTCCCTTGGAATAAATTACCAGTACAGATGAGCTTCATTCCTCGAACTGCAATTATTTTTTTCTTATAAGCAAAATCCTATGCTAAAGCACTTCTTAGTGCTTAACAGGTAAAAAAGAAACAGAAAACACCTGCACCTTTGACATCAAAGACACAGGACTGACATTGGCCCTTCTGGCAGCAATCATGGCTGTTTTGTTTGCTGCCCTTTTATGGGTGTTGCAGGCTCACTAAAGTGGTGGGTGAAGAGAAGGAGGAGCAGGCAGGACAGGCAGCAGGTGGTTTTGTCTTCATCTGAGTGGCAGCCTCCCTTTCTTGAGAGGAAATGTACTCCTGCCAGGGAGACATTTGTAACCAGGGATGGTCAGGCTGAAGGACAGAGCCTGCAGCAGATCTAGAAATGACAAAAAGCCCAGAAAGGCATTAAGGAGGTAACGCCACTGTGATGCATGGAAAATAGCTGGGAGACTGAGACTTTTTAACATTGTATTCCAGGAACCTTCTGAAATGGCCAGTGAGAGACCAAGATGGGAATAAAGGTCTCTGTGGGCAGGAGTTGGTTATCCCAAAGTCTTTTACTTCTAGTTGACTCCCCTGCCCAAGTTCTCCAGTGTTTGTTCTGCTTTGTGCTCCAGTAAAATGCACTGCTTGAGATCAGCTGGGCCAGATCAGTGATTTCCAGTTCCTCCTTTTCAGGCAAAGGTGTAATTTCTCTAATTTTGAAGGTCTGAGTGACTCTCTATCCTGCCACAACTGCCAGTAAAGTCTTTCTCTGAAGTAAACACAGGTTATGCCATCATACCAGTCAAAAGAAGGAAGAACAGCCCATCAGTGGGTTGCAATGCCAATCTAATGGCTGTGGAGCTGGTCTCCTCTGGCAGACCCCACTGCCAGCAACACAGGCAGCTTAGGAACACACTACTGAATGCCATGTAACAGCTCAGTGTAGTAAATGCCTCTCCCTTCATCTGCTTTTGTTTGATCTTCTGTTTTAAGAACAAGAAATGCAGTCTTGGGTAATCTCCTGTATTGAGAGGGTGTATCTCCTTGAATGAAGGAGGGTGAGAGAGACCAGAAGTATTACTCAAAGCCATTCCTGAGCTTAGGGTTGCCTTAAACTTTTAACTTGCACTGAACCAGGAAACACTGCTGGCTTACAGACAGCAAAAATTTTTGTGTGCCTCTCTGCTGGCACAAGGAAGGAGCGGCCTTGTCCCTCTGTGAACCTGCTCAGGGTGCTGAGCCTGAAATGTGGGGGTTTTGCCTGTGCCTTCCTTTGTATCTTTGTCCCTGAAGCCCCTCCAGTGTGACCTGCTCCCCATACCTACCCTTAGTCCCCACAGTGACCCCCTGGCAGCCCCCCTCTCCCTCTGTCTGCTCCTTCAGGCCATGCTGGATTCAGCTCCTGCCCTGCTGCTGCTCCCTCCCATGCCCATTGCCCATCACAGATCACTCAATTCCTCCAGGCCCCTCCTTAAAACTGCTTTGCCAGGAAGCTGGCAGATCAAGAGAAGGAAATGCCTGGGAAATGTTTGGCCCCAATTCCCTGTGCCTACCTGCTTGGCCAGTATCCAGCCTCCACCTTAGGCCACCACCACCCTCCCAGCTTCAGGGGACACCCAAAACCTCATCCTGAAGTCCTGTCAGAATAACATATTTCAGTGCTCTGAGCCCCAGTTCCCAGCAGGAGCTTCAGGTGGGAATGGGTGTGCAGAGGAGGACAAACCTGGCTGTTGGGGAGTGGCACAGCTTTCTGTCACCCATCCTCTGGCAATGTCCATCTCCCAGACTTACACTCTTCAGTCTTCCTGATAACACTCTGATTTTCCAATGCTGCCTCAAGGTACAGCTACATTAATCCAGGTCTTCAAATCTCCCTGTTGGCTGTGAAGCAAGTGCATGGGACCAAAAGAACTTCTCAGAGCACTATTGAAAATGAGGGCCAGGTCTTCAGCAGGTATAAATGGTGCAGCTTTTCTGCCTACTCTAGAGACTACTGGTTGAATGTGCAGTCCTGCACATTAGAACTGTTCTCTACTGTGAATGCACATCAGGAGCTGGTGTGTTACCTATTTTTTTAAACTTTACTCCCATACCTACCTGGCTGTTCATGTTTATTATGATCACAGTTTTGGCAGTGTGAGTCATTTGCAATGCAAAAGGCCCCTGTTCTTCCAGGAAATAATACACTGAACAGACATACATCTTCATGGACTAGCAGTTTTCATCTCAGCTTGCCCTTCCCTGTCCATTTTGTGACAAACCAGTGGTCACAACAGGCTCTCTCCAGGAAGAAGGGTGACAGGCCCTATGTGCCCCATTGGTGATTTGTGGGAGAATTAATTATAGAGATATGGTGGTTTAGGAGAACAGACACAGAGAACTAACAAAAGAGGAGAACAGATACCAGTGAAACTGCACTTACTAATTAAGTCATTAAGCACAATAAAAAGTTGACTGTTAGCCCAGACAGACTCACACAGCCACAGCAATTGTGATGTCCTGCAAGGAATTACAGAGAAAACTTCCTTTGCAGAAATAACTCAGTAACTTTCCAGAGGCTGTGAAATCAAACCGTTGTGTGTCAAGACTCAGATATGACAATCAAGAACACTGAGCAATTATTATGGAATAAAAAAATATGCTATGTTTAGTAACAGTAGCTACTCTATTGTCAATGCTTTTTTATGGCAAGAAAAAGAAATACCAAAAGTAAAGGGCCTTATCTATTAGAAAGTGCATGTAATCAAGAGGCAATCATGCTGTCAGAAGACATAAAGTAGGAAAAAATGTCTTTTACAGCTCTTTATGTGCACCAGCTCAATACTTTTTTCCTGCACATTTTCCAATTCTTTTCCTTCCTAGATTCCTATACATTTTGCTATGTCATGTAAATTTGGTTCCTCCACTATACATGACATATATAAGTAGAAATATATGTTTTAATTAGCTCCAAGTTTAAAAAAAGCTTCAGAAGTGTAAACCAAAGATTCAGCTATGGATACAGATTCACATATACTCAAGGGAAATGGGAGTAAATCAACTTCCCCTGATTTACTTCTGATTAAACTTCTTTTCAGGTGGTTCCCAAGAGTTTGAGGGCACACACTAGGGATGCATTCAGTGGTCTCGGAGGCACTGACATGCAAATCTGAAGTGGGCAGGGCTGTTAAATCACATGCTTGTCCATAACCCCAAAGATCTTTTACTTAGTCCCACAGAGATGTTTGACCCATGATTTCACACTGCCAAACTCCTAAAAGATACCAACATCACACAGAAAGTAAAATAACATGAGATAGTCATGGTAAGTGATCTCTTACCATGGGGTGAGCTCTCTGTGGATGTGTGTCTCTTTTCATGGCTACTGGGAGAGCCAGATCATGTGTTCAAACTGGCCACCCAACTTTTCATAAAACAGATGAATCCCACCTTAGTCCCATCTGATTGCTGTCACAGTTGTACTGCTCTGGAGTAACACAGAAAAAAATTGCCCCAAATGAACCTACCTGCCATTGCTCCAGATGTTCTTCTATATCATGCCTCTTCTCAGCAGCCTGAGTTGGACTTGGTGTTCCTCTGGATTCAAGGTGCCCTCCTTCTTCCTTTGAGGGACACTCAGCTGGGTATGCTTCACTGTCCCTGGTGGTTTTTACTGGGACAGGACTGATCTCATGGTGGTCAGGTCTAGTCCTTGGCCTTTGCAAACATCCCTGCTGCACCCACCTCTCCTGAGGTCTTCCTCCCCTCCAACATGCACTCACACACAAACTCACAACTTTACCAGTTCCAGCAACAATTAAACTGAGGAAAATGAAAATTAGACTGAGTTGCTTGGTGCCACCGAGATAAATGTATCAGAACACAACTTGTACTTCAGCTGAGCAGAATTTTGTTTGGCACAACTAACAGAACATACCCATTTCCTCTTTGCTTTTCAATTTAGTCATTCGATCAGGAAGTGTCATCAGAAGAACAAAAGCTTTTTTTTTCTATGCAATTTCTTATTTTCTGGATTAGATGTATAGTAATAATTGAAACCACCTTAAAAATGCATATATTTCCCTCTACAGGCAAAGCTAAAGACAATAAAAAAGCAGGGACATAGTAATATTTATTGTTTTATTGTATCCTTTTATGATACTGACTAGAACGCCAGATTTAATAATATTGGATGCAGGTATAAAAATAATCCAATCCTTAAAAATTATATTTTGCTACTACAGTACTGTATAATTAGTGGAGGCTGAAAATATGATACAACTTTAAATAATACTGGTTTGGAAAACATCCTCAGAACCCCAGAGACTTGGAAGCAAACATTCAGAGATAGAGGGAAGGGAGTGGAGCAATGTCAAGAATGTAAAGCAGGTTTACATTCAGGTTGTAAAGAAGCACAAACAAATGCTGAAAATTTATCTTTTGAAAGACAGGTCACAAAAGGTGAGCTTTACTACTGCAATTCTAAAAGCTGCTTAAATAAATCATTATGATTTTACACATCAGGTTTCACCTTCCACTAGGAGAAAGTCCTGTAGAATTTAATGGGTTTAAAGCAAATTATTGAGTTTAACAGAATTTCCTTTAAAAAAGGAAGGTAGTAAGTGTTTATCCTCTTGAGCTTTTTTTTTTTTCTTTAAAGTAAACCCATCCTAGCAGATTTTATTGAAGACTTTTTATGTCCAGCAAATTCTATAGCCATATTCAAGAGAAGTGATTGGTGTTTACTGTATTCCACAGGACTTTTCTATAGAGGATTTTGCAGACCTGGGGGCTGCCTGCTGCAGTCATTAACCCAAGTAAGACTCCCATCCCTTCCAGAATTTCATTGAAATAGAGGCTGAGCAATTTAGCATTTCAATACCACTTTGGAGGAACATCAGGTACCCTCACTAGGTGTTCCCTCAACAAGGATATTATCCAACACAGACTAGACACAGAAGAGGTGCCATCCCATACATCACCTCACAGTACTGAAGCCACACTTCTGCAAAATAAATAAGCATATTATTTTCTTTTTTTTTTTTTTAATTTTGCTATTTCTTACTCCTTTGTGAATTTCTCTCCTGCTTTTCAATTTCAGCAGCTCAAGGGAATGAAGAATTGAAAAGGTCCCTCTTACAAGCATAGAGGACATACCCCTTCTGAAACTAGAGATCTTGCTTAATTTCTAAAGGGACAGGTAAGAGTGATCTGCAGAGCAGTTGAAATGTGTGACAGCAGGAAGCATTTCTACATTCCTAGATATTACATGATAGGAAAGAGGCTAGCTGACCAGTAAAACAACTACACAAAATTCACATTCATTCTCTTCCCAGCAAACTGTTTCCAATCTTGAAGCTGTTTTGTTCATTCTCACATAACACAGGTCCTGCTATAGTCATAAGTATGCTTTAAAAAAAAAATAGATACAACATGGAAAGGCAGGAACAATATCACAGAAACAGGCAGACAGAGCCATGGGAAAGCATGTACTACATGCAGGTGACCCTGGTGGTGGAGTAATTCAGGCCTATAAAAAGCTTCTTTACAGTCCATGGGAGAGTTACCCCAGTCACTGTAGGGATGCTGGATTACATCCTTTTTGTATAAAGAAGAAAAAACATTAGTCAGCATAGGAAGAGCATTTAACTAAAATGCATCCGTTCCTGTTAATTTAAGGAAGAAAGCTAAAGATTACTATTAGGGAATGAAAATTGCAGCTGGATTTGGAATGGATGTGGCCATTGACCCAGACAAGCCCTGGGAAAGCAACTCAGCTTATCTGCAGCAGTGTCCAAACCCACTCTGTGCTCACTCAGGTCCCAGCAAACAACCTGTACAAGAATTGGCACAAACAATTCCACAATGATCAACACCTCTCTCTAACTACAATTTATTGCTGTTTTTAAAGCCTTTTACTACCCTGCAGCATGGAGGCAGATAACTTTCATAAAGCTGGTCAGGAGCAGTAACTCAGTACATGACTGTGTCAGTGGGTCTTAAAGGAAATGCCACAAGAGCAAGGAGATTCATTGCTGCTAAAAAACCTAACACTTCCAGAGTGGGGGAAAACCTGGCCCACTTTTTCCACTTATAGCCCAAATCAGTGCTGTGAAGTTTCAACAGTGTGAAAAAACAGGCTTGATTTTCCCAGTGCAGCTGGAAGGACTGGCCAGGGCAAGCAGCAGGACACAGGAAGACTGTATGTTCAAGATGCCTTTTGAAAGATTCCTCTAATCTGTGTTTTGCTGATCAGTTCACTGGGACTGCCTCTCCTATGCTGACTGTCAGGGATATTTTTGTGGGTAAGGCATTTTGTCAGTATAATTGGCAGAGCACCATAGCAGCAAACACATGCCTCTCACAATTTTTCCTGTCAAGCAACAGAATTAGCATTTTCTTCCAAATTTAATTAAAAATACACCCACACAACTGCCCATGGGTCATTGCTGACTGCTCCCCTCACTTTCCACAACAGCCAGGACCAATAGCAAATTTATGAGCAGTGTTGGTGTAGTTTTTCTTCCTTTCCCCACATCTGGCTGAACCACTTGCATTCTCCATACCAAAAACATGCCACTTCCCTCTTATCCTCTCAGATAGTGAAGAGTCATTCCTCTTGGCAAAAACATCCAGTGTGCTCAACATCTTCAATTTGGGGTAGCTAGAAGTAATCTAAAGGAGAGATGAGAAATAAGCTGCATGTGTTTAGACATCCTACAGGGAGTCAGGTTGTGAGCAGAGAAGCATCTGATTTTGAGAGTGGGCTTGAGGGCACATAGAGACCCTTCTTATACCCAAGAGGAGTAACAAGCCCCACTCCACTGCCAAAGGGCACTTTGATTATGGCAGACACAGAGAGGATCCTGGTGGCAGCTTTACACAGAGAACTGCACTGAAACCACTGCCCACATCCCTGCTGTGGCTGGGTGAGTCCATACTGCTGGGGTGAGGCAGTGAACACTGCAGTAAAATAACCACCTTAAACTGTGACACAACACAGTGCACTGCACACACCCCTTCTGTCCCACTGGAGCTGGGAGCAGGTGGCACCTGGCTGAAGACAGAAGCACTGCAGCACAGGTTGTAGCTGGGCTGGTGGAGACCCAGGGGCTGAATCACCCCAGGCTGCCTCTGCCACCTTCCCAAAAGCTTCCTGGAACACTGTGAGGGAAAGCACCTGCACTCATCTGGGTGCTGACTCCTCCTGCCTAAACCCCTCTCTTGCCTGCTGGGCAGAGCCTCCTAAGACACCCAGAAAAGGTGTGGCAGGTCAGGAGAGACCCTTTTCCTCCTCCTCCTGCTCCTCCTGCTCCTCCTCCTCCTCCTCCTGTGGACTATGCATTGGCTCTGAGACTCCTTTCTTACCTAAGCTAAATAGAAAGTCAGGCTGTGATAGATAAACCCTCATAAGAAATGCCCCAATGTTTACCTTCATTGGCAGAGAGAAAGTTTCAGTGCAGTAACACTCTGTTTCAGAAAATTCCAAGTTTTGTAGTCCTCACTCAGAAAATCCTGCTGGATTTACTGAGACTCTTTCTCTCCAGATACAATTCAAGAAGAATTTGAAGACCATTAAGGTATTAAAATTATTACTTGCAAATTTTTGTGTACCCCCATTAGAAACAGTCCTATCTCAATTCCACTCAAATCCCTTGCAATTTGCAATGTGCTGGGAGATACAGACCAGAAGTTTTGTTCATATACTCTTTGTGCAGAAGGACTGATCTGCAGCTGTGAGTTGGTGTCTCATATTTTGTCCTTTGTACTTGACACGCAGAAGTTCATCTCCCAGTCTTTGAACTAACCAAGCAGTTAAACATTTTTGCCAATAAGCATAGGCCTAAATGCTTCCCTATATGAGGAAATGCTGGCACATGGTTAAATCACGGGATTCTCATAATTGCTGGGACACCTCCTTATCACAAGCTGCTTTACTGAAAAGGGACAAAGTCCAGTGCTCAGTCTATAGGGTTTGGATTTAGATTTAGCATGACTTGCATCTTCCTCTTTTCTTTTGTAACAAAAACATAGCTCTGCTCCATACCAGGGGAAAGGCAGTCCTTTCTGTCCTGGCTGAACACTCTGATCAGCATGGCAGAAAACAGCTAATTCTTGTGCTTTACCTGCTATAACATTTTGGACACTGTAAGTAGAGCTTTCCTCAAGTACTGCTCCTTAGGCAGCTGTACTTCCCATAAACATCCATTCCTTTCCCCCTACAGCTGAGATCAGCTGTGCACTACCAGCTACAAGGCTGATTATGGATCAGACAGGAGAGAATTGCATTGTCACTGAAAGTCCATGTAAGTGCAAAGGGTACTGCCCTGGGCACCCATAAAGCTCTGTTTCTCTGCAAGCTCACACTGCTGAGTGTAGCTTCTCTACAGAGAAGACAAGAGCTGAGGTGCAAAAAAGACACTGTTTGTGTGCTATGGCTGGTGCACCAAACTGTGCCTTCTCAAGCACATCTGTGGCACCTTTCCTGTCTTGAAGTTTTGAGAAAAGAGAAGCAACTGTGAGCAGGGACCAGAAACCTCTAAGCCAACACAGCTTATAATTGCCTGTTGCTGTCTCACTTCCCTCTGGATACGAGAGAGGGAACGTGTTACTGACCTTTGGTAGGGAACACAACAGCCTTTAAAGTGCTGGGAAAGGATCTGGGAACTCACACCATCTGCAGGATGCAAGTACCTGCTTCCTGATGGAGAGCTCCTCATCAGCCCAAGTTTGCCTCCAGTGAGCAGCCACACAACACATGAGCATCTGAACTGGGGTTAGGCACTTTGGGGGATGCACCCCGTGATCCTCAGTGCTTCAGGGAGCTGAGCTACCTAATGAACTTAGTTGTAGGCACTGAGTCTTTTAAAGCATGGTGGGGGAGAAGGGAATATCAGCTTATGTACACACTGCAGACATGGTGAGTTAGTGACGAAGGAACTGCGCTGTTTGTTATCTTTATACAAGCAGCCACCTTGAATTAAAAGCACATTCACATTCAAGAGGAGAAACTGCATCTGGACCTTGTATCTAAACAGTGTTTGGATGACTCAGATTAACAGAGCAGTAAAGATAAGTGGTAAATATACTTCATGATATTTAATTATATTTCCCACATGTGGGTTGGGGCAATCCCAAGCACAAATGCAGGAGAATAGAAAGTAGCCCTGAGGACTTGGGGTGTTGGTTGGTGAAAAGCTCAACATGACCCAGCAATTTGCCCTCACAGCCCAGAAAGCCAAATGTGTCCTGGGCAGCATCAGAACCAGGATGGGGAGGGGATTCTCTCCCTCTGCTCTGCTCTCCTGAGACCCCACCTGCAGTCCTGTGTTCAATGGTCTCAAAAGAAGAAATGAGGCCAGAGGAGGCCACAAAGATGGTCAGAGGCTGGAGCACCTTCCTATGACGACAGTCTGAGAAAGCCTGGAGAAGGGTAGGCTCCAAGGAGACCTTAGAGCACCTTCCAGTAACTAAAGGAAGCCTACAAGAAAGCTGGAGAGGGACTTTTTGCAAGGACATGTAGGGATAGGACAAGGGAAATTATTTTAAAGCAAAGAATATAGATTTAGATTAGTTACAAGAAAGAAATTCTTCATTATGAGAGTGGTGAGGCACTGAAACAGGTTGCCCAGAGAAGTTACCCAATCCCTGCAAACCCCCAATCAAAGCCAGGTTGGATGGGGCTTTGAGAAACCTGGTGGAAGGTGTCCCTGCTTACAGCAGAGGAGTTGGAAAAAAATTATCTGTAAGATCCCTTCCAACCCAACCCATTCCAGGGTTCTGGGATTAGCAAGATCTCTTTCAACACTCACTTTAGGTCAGAATACAGTCCATGGGTTTCAATCTGATCTTTGGTGAGACTTGCAATAAGTTACATTCTTCAGCTTCTGCTAATATGAACGAACACACCTGGGTGAGGAAACTTGCCTGGTCTGAATCACTCGAAACTAGGATGGAAGAAAGAAAAACACTTCAACATAAGTGATCTTTGCTATGCTAGGATTGCAAGCATCATGTTTTTCTCTTCCTTAAATGCAACTGACTGCAGTAAGCCCTCTTTTCCAATGCACTGAAAGTCTCCACAGCGCCTACAAATTCAAGGTAGACTGCGGAGGTTTGAAAACATATTCCACCTTCAGTGCCCAGAATTCAGGTTCCTCTGCCCAGCCAAGGCTACAGCATTATTACTCCTTCACAGATTCCTCATAAAAATCATTCTGAATTCACAGCTCATCTTCTTCTTCCCTGTAATTATTTAATGTTGTATTGCTGTGTCTACAGGCATTTAAATCCTTGCAGGGAAACAGAGCCCTAAAGGATCCAACATAGAAGCACCATGATGGTGTGCAGTGGCATCACTTCTGAACAATATTGGTTGAAAAAACAACAACATTCCCTATATACAGGTTTTCAAAGCAGCACAGAGGAACAACTGTGTCTTTTTTCCTTTAAAATTGCAGTGGTGTGACTAACCTTCCTGCACTCCTTGGAGATAATCAACCCATGGATTCAGCCAATATTGCCAGACACTGGGCTTTGGCAAGGACCCAGAATCTGGAGAACTTTTACCAGTATGAGGGCCAGAAGACAAGCCAGCTTCCCTGTCATGCACGAAACCAACAGCAAGGCAGCGGTCTAAAAGGGAGTGGACAAACTTGCCTGACCAAAAGCAATTGCACAGTGAATCTTTGCATGAAGGCTGGCTAGGAAGACAAGCACAGTCAACAGTGAACGAGATCTGTAAACAAGACACTCCCTAGTGGTATTCAATGCAGAGTGCTGGGCACAGTTCATCTGCCTGTACTGATCCATGCTTGCCCATGTAGCGCGAAGGGTGAAGAACGAATAAGGAGCACACGTGTTAGCTTCCCCCTGGGTCTTTTAGTGATGTGCTTCTTGAGTCACTCCCTCCTCTTCCTCCTCCTCTCTGATGCTCAGCAACTGTGACCGTCCCTCAGGGCAGCAATGCTCAGCATGAAGTTCAAAGTCCTTCCTATTAAATGGGAAGAGTAAGATTGATGTGGCCACAACTACCCAGGAGACAGGTTGTACCTGGGGATTAAGGGCCACACAACTGTGTCAATCTTCCACTCCCTCTCCACTCTTTGCTAAAAATAGTCTCTTCTTCTGGTTTCATCACTAATGAAGGACGGATTGTATTGTCCAGGGTAGATGCATGAATGTCGAGATCCAGGCAAACCAGTGTAGGGAGGATAAAGTCCATTTCTTTCCAGTTCAGGATTTCTCAGTCCAGTTGGCTGTATTAGCAAAAAAAAAAAAAAAAAAAGGTCTTATTTTCACACACAAATCCTCCTTCAGGCACAGCCTTACCACATTTCTTTGCTGTTGGTTCAGTAGCTAGAGGGAACAATGGGATCTCTAACGACCTCTGTAATCTAGAACGATTTTTGCTGTATTGCCTGAAGGCATTATTATGATGAAATCTTATTTAAACATCTGGCCAATGAACAGACTTGAAGCTTACCTGACTCTGCCAAGTGCAGTCTAAGTACACAGTTAATTTTTAATTAAAAAAACAATCTACTGCTGAGCTCAGGTATTGAAACAACTCCCATTAAAAGGATATCATCCCAGAGCCATCCTTAAAGGAGGCCATTCTAGAAAATCAAAGGTAGTCTCCTGCTTTGAGTATTACCTGGGCACTTCTCTCCCCATTTATCACAGGTACCTCCTCTCCCAACACAGGCCCTTGAATTATAAGTCAAATACAAAACAAGCTGACCTTCCTTTCTCTTCCCTTCTTGTAACTAAGTAAATCTCCTGGGGACACTTGGGGGAGGAACACTAATATCTAAGATCAAGACTGTACAATCCTTTCATCCAGTGAATGACATGAAGCCTCTTGGTCTAATCTGTTACAGAGCAGATCCATGCAAAACCCTCATCACCTACTGCTTGCTAAAAAGTTTCCTCTTCTAGTTCCCAGCATAATGAGAGTCTTTAAAAAAATTAGGAAATGCATTTTCATTTCAAATATCTCATTCTTAGTGGAAGCATGAAGGAGAATTGTTTGACTCCATGCTGTGCAACCCAGTAAATTTGCTCACTGAAAAACTTAAAATATAAGGCAGGAAAGTAGTAATGCTCTCTGTCCTCTGCTCTGGAAAGCAAGGAGACCAAAATGGGTGAATTGGGTGAAATCCTGCAACTTTCACTCTCATGAGTAACCCACAAACATCTTAAGTACAAGTTGCTGAAAATGAGTGACAGATGATACAGCAGCACCACAGCTCTGGATACAGCCATTAGCAGATGGTACCAACCATGACATAACATCTTGTGCTTGTGTCTTTCTGTGCCCTACACAGCCTATTACTCCTTATTCCCTCAGAGCTGAAGGGATGCTCCTGATGTACCCTGGAGAGGGAAGGAATGGAGGAAAAACGGGGTCCTCAGTGACCAGCATCTTCCTATTTTGAGGCAAAGTTCCCCAGACAGAGGTTTCAACCTTCCACTTCATCAGTGAGGGTGGACAGGAGAAAACTGCTAACAGGGAACTCTAGCAGTTTATCCAAAACCTTTAACTGTCCTTCTCTACTCTAGGATTGGGATTTTTAGGAATTTTTACCAAAATATTCCTAGATATTTCCTAAGTGTTCTTCCTAATTACATCTCTTTGTGATATTCACCACAGGTAATAGCTAGAGCCCATAGGACTCCTGATGCCTTGCTATGGAAGACATTTGCTTTGCCCTTTTATCTTGCAGGAAAGGGATCCGCACTTCCAAAAATAAAGGAATATCTCTTTCCTGTATGGGGCACAAAGGGTTAAAAGTTAAGCTCTGGATAGATACCGAATAATACACATCTGTCATCTGCAACAGGTTCTTGGTGCTTCCATTCTCCTGCATCTCGATGGTCTCTCTGCCCCACTCCTGTGCCCGGGGATTCTTCGGATATTCAGCATAAGGTGACATCTGGAAATCCCCACTCTTGAAAATCAGTTTACTTATGTCATTTTTATTCTTCCTGTTTATAAAAGAATGAGGGAAAGTGAAAACTTACAACTTATCCTGCTATCTTGCATACATTTCTGACATGATCTCAGGAGAGATCACTACTTGATGTTACAAATCTTGACTGGAAACAATCACCTCAGAAGGACTATAGTCCAGTCATCTGCTCTGAAGCCAAGGCAGATATGAAATCAGATCATGCAACTCAGGGCATTATCTGGTGGGATTTAAAATCTCCAAAGTTACAAGGCGACCTCCCTGAGCAACCTGTTCCTTACTGCTCCCTTGGTGAAAGGATTTTTCCCTACATTCAGTTTGAACCTCTCCTACTCCAGCTTGTTCCAGCTATGTCCCTTGTCTCTTAAAAACATGTGTGTTCATCTAAGTCAATGAAAAAATCATGGAAATTGAGGAAGAAAAACATATAGGAGGCCCCCTGCTATTAACTTAGCACTTGTAGGCACTATGCTAATTCCTAAGAAGGAAGACCTGCAAGGAGCTGGCCTGAGGGACACCAAATGTCCCTCCAGGACTCTAATGGCATATGAGTGAACTTTGGTGACACTTCCAGTTCAAAGCAGAGTATCCTCCAGGAAGTCACATAAGCTGCACAAGGCCAAGACTCACGAGAAGATCAGTCCACCCCTGTGGAGATCTGCACTCTGGGCCACCTCATCTCCTGGCTGGGGTTTGCTGGCATCCCCCTGGCTCAAAATATGGGGTAACAGGGGCACAACCAAACCACTGCCACATCTGTATTACTGACAAATCCAGTTGCCAACTTTATCAGAGAGCTCTGAAATCCCAGATTTGGGGACTGGAATGGTGGGGAGAGGGTGTTACTGCAAGGCATCCCTTTTCAGATTACATAAATCACGAAAATGAGCTTCCGGGGCAAGCACATGTTGTCCAAAGCCACCTGCTGGTATGGGAATGAGGTGTGTATGTGTGTGTGTGTGTGTGAGTGTGAGAGACACACAGAGTGAGAGCACATGCAGGACTTTACATAAAGGTAAATGAAAATAGCCTTAAATACATTCAAACACCACTTGAGCAACAGCAAGTAACCTCTCCTGTTGCCTAAACTGCTCCTTTCTACTCAGCTTGCACTTTTGGAGTCTGCTTCCTGGCTTCAGAGCCTTACAGCTCTGCATGGGAAGGACTCCCCTCCCTCTCCATCCTTAGAGGACATGATTTCCAGGTGTACCTTTAAGAGACACCCAATTCATTGTTTAGCCTGGCTGCTGGGAAAAAAAAAATTAAAATTCTCCAAATGAAAGCACAGTGTGATACTTGACTGTCTCAGATTAACCCACTTGTTTTCACCTACGTTTCTGTCCTTAGCTATGCTGTTTTAGTCCTTAGGAGCTCACACAGGAGCTGTGGGTGTGGTGCAATCCCCGGGGAGGATGGTACCTACCGGCAGCAGGTGACAATCAGTGCCACGCCCATGATCAGCAGCAGCCCCCCTCCTGCAGCTGCAATCACCACCGTGATGAGCTGGTACGCTGCAGACAGGAGAGACACAGGCTGAGAAACTGCAGTGTGGTTTGAATCCCCAGTGTAACATATCCACAGTCCCCATGCAAAGGGATTAGCTGCTTATTTGCCACCTTCCCCCCTTCCTGTAAGCAGTACAGCCTTAAGTTTTCAAGTGAAAGAGAAACAAGTTCTTGTTTCCCTAAGGAATAGATTCCCTTCACTGATAGATCAGAGTAACTCAAATGGATTCACCTTCAAATATCTTGCTTCAAGAGTGCCCACTATATGTGCTATCCTGACAGACTATACAGGGAAAGGAGATCTCCTTTCCTTAGGAGATTGACATTAAGTCAACTTTGTAAAAGAAGGTCCATAAAATGACTTTCAACAGAAAATGAAGGAACAAAAAGCACTGAAAAAAGTAGCGTGTACCTACTGCATTTTAGACACAGTCACTTGCAATTACTTGTTTCAAATCTCCTATTTCTGACACTGTAGAAAGTAAAAGAAACAAAATTTGGTACTCACGGTTTCCACAGTTGAATCCACCCAAGCCAAAGGGGCAGCTGGGAACAGAGAACAACAGGGAATTTCAGCAGCTCAGTTGTGCCAACAGGTCACCAGAGCAAGGATGGTGGGGTAGGAAGAAGGCAGAACAGTCACCATACCTCACACAGGTCTCGTTCTCCAGCTTATATCCATCTTCACAGGCTGAAACCAGAGAGAAGGGCCGTGAGCACCGCGCAGTGGAGCCGGCAGGGATTTCCCAGCGCCGCTTCCCCGGCAGCCTCAGCTCCCCCGGGCCCGCCCGCACGGCAGCAATGCCTGCCCTCGGATGGGCGGCTGGAGCTCCTCGGCTTCGAGGAAAACGCCGTGCACTTAGGGTGAATAAGGTCAATAATACCTCCTGCTGGCTTTAATGGAACCATTTCAGGGCTTCCAAGCAGAGCCGGTTTGGAGCCTGGCACAGGGAATGCTGCTGGCAGTGTCATTCCCAGCAGAGCTTCTTGCCCAAATAAAAACTCACTGCACATTTGTACTGCTTCACACAAAATAGCAATATGAAAAATCTGCAAGTGCCTCCAGTTTTCATTTTGAAAGCCCATTTAAACTGTGCTACTCTAGCATTGGTGCATGTTATTAATCACTTTTAAATGTTAGTACTGCAACAAGATGTTATGCAAACACAGGGTAACCCAAAGTGGGATGCTAATGGTTTTTTTTGTCATGTCACTTTTTTTTCTGATCTTTCAAATTTGCAGCTAAATCGAATTTTGAGATATCATATTTTACTATACAATAGAAATTGAATTTATTACGTCTAAATAATCCAGGAAACTGTTGGGTGCAAAATGTTGGTGAAAAACTGGAACCATCACTTCAAAATAAATAATTTCCATGCTTATGGACAGCTATCCTGAGGAAATTATCCTACCCTTCTGATGAGCAGCAAAGGGGATGACACATTGGACACACAACTATAAGGTTCAAATTACTGATAAAATCACTGCTTTTCTCAGCAATGGTCCCAGCAAAGCTCTGGCAGATCTGCTGCCTTTCACAGAGGCAGTGAAGGTGGTCACCCAAAGGCCTGGGCAGGAGTGACACAGAGTCACTTTGGGCAGGGGGACAAGCCAGACCTAGCACAGGCAACAGCCCTTGGGGGTCTGCAAGACATCACCTGAGGGTCTGGAAAACCCCTGTAGCACATTCCACAGGAAATTGTTCAATGAAAACAAAAATGCTCATGGATTTTTCTCTCCCTCAAACACTTTTTGCTTAAAACTGTCACAGAATTTCCCTAAATTTAATTCCAGTTTCAAATAAAATAGCTGGACTGGAGCTTTTAGAGAAACACCCAAGACTGATTTTAATATTGGCAGTGACAGACAATCAGCCACAGCACTGGGTCAGAAGCTCACAAAGTTAATTTTCCTCAGCCATTAAAAACATTCACCTTCTTTCTGGTCTGAATTACCCCAGTGTCAAATTCCTGACTTTGGATGTTTACTTATTAGATTGGAAAAGGTTATATGATCAGATTTCTCCTTCTCACCACCAAATCACTCATTTATCTTTAATAAAGCCAAGGCCACTGAGATCTTTGAGTCTCCATAATTATTGCAGCTTTTCTCTGAACACTCATGGGTTCTCTTTGACCCTTTTGATTTCTAGTTTCCAGAAATAGATGTTGCAAGCCCAGGGATAACAAAATTTCCCATCTTCTGCCTATCTCACATCCTCAGGATGTGTGGACACGGAAGACTGCTGCACTCACATCACTTCTGTGGCTGTAGACACAGACTTGCAGTAGCAAGTGGCACCAGTGATGGTGTGGCTGATGTCCACAATACCTGGTCTTGCACACCTTTCTTTGCCCTATGTAGCCCCACTACTCCTTCACCACCTCCCTCAGTCCATTTATTTTTCCAGAGCTGGGGATGGGGAAGGTGAAGCTCATTACACAGCCCTCCTGCTGCATCACACTGTGATGCTTTTTGTACTAGATCTATTTTTCTCCCTCTAAGATGATTTCTTTGAAGTAAAGGAAGAAACCAGAGGTAACTGTGAAAGAGTTAAGAGCCCCAGTCAGCAAACAGCCAGGGCAAGGAGAGTAAATCCCAAAGAATCCTTGCCTGGTTCATTCATCTCACTGGGTCATTAGCAAAAGGAGACTGGATGGGTTCCTCCTTTCACTTGCTAACAAAAGCAGACTGAAAACATTATGGAGTGAACATTCCACCATGGGATTGGGCAGTAACAAAATGTGCAGTGGAAGGGAGGGAGGCATCACCTCCCAGCTCACTGGAGTTGCCTTCTCTAAGGAGTGCAGCAGCCCCATGTATCCCAGCTCCAGCCCACCCCCTGCATGTTGGGAATGCCTGCAGGAGCAGGTGCTGGAGCCCACCCTAAGCTCAGCAATGTGTGTGAGCCACAAACACCTTGAGCAGTTTCAAAGCTGGAGCTGTGCCATGGGCAGGAGCAGCCCTGGGACCTCACTGGCATGCAGCTCTCAGGTCAGGAGGATACAGGAGCAGAAAAGAGGAAAAGCAAGATCCTGAATATGCATTTCTCTGTCTTACTTAAAAACTTGGTGCTTATGTATTTTCCTCTCTTCCCTGTGTCTTTTCCTGCCACTTTGCTTTCTCCTTTGGCATCCTTGCTGCTCCTCTGAACACATTCCCAGGAGAGCTCTCACTGTCACACTCACTTGGCAAGATTCCAAACACAAGCAGGGAACAGAGGAAAGGTTTAAGTGTCAGGGGCCAAGCAAAGCTATGGAGTTGTGCTCTTCAATCTAGGATTCCTTTGCCTCCCCAAAAGGCACTCAGGGGTCTCTTTGGAAACCTGCTTTGCTGCTCCTTGCTGCACTCCAGAAACACTCTGTAGTAGTAAAAATAGCATGCCCTTGAAAAGCTGGCACATTGGGTTTGCTGCTCTGTTACTGAAATAACCCTGAAGATACTGAGAAGGCTGAAAATCAGCAGGGACCCAGAGACACTGAACAGCACAGCAAGAGGTACCCTGGCCAACATGTTGGAGCTCCTGAGGCTCAGAGACCCAACCCTTCCCTGGCCCATGGCATGCTTTCCCAAGCATGTCCCTGAGGACAGATGCTACAAGGAGGACAGAACAAATCCTGTGGGTCAGGGCAGCCAATTCTCCCAGTCTTCCCACGGGGGAGACCGGACAGGGCAGCACAATAGCCATTTCCCTCTTTGCAAATACTATAATTGGAGCTACTGCACCACATTCTCACAACCCACAATGAGGGTCGGATGCTCACGAGACCTCAGTTCCTGTTTAGGCACTAAAAGGGCAGAGATTTTCAAAGAGGCTGGTATATTGTATGCTATATTTATCAGCAAAATAGCCCTGAATATCAAAATGGGGCACATAGCTTGGCTTTTGGAAAAGCCTTTAAAAATCCCATCCACCTGGCTTGCCCAGATGGGCACAAGTGATAATGAAAATCTGGCATTTCATCAGAGAGTGGCACCATGCAGTCAGTGCTGCCCTGATGCCTCTGCACTACAGCCTAAATCCAACATCAGCTCTGTCCCTCAGACCCTCTCAAGCTGATCAGTAAGATATTTCCTCCTCACAGCAGCAACATGAAGGTGGAATTGAGGCCTCACTGTTAACAGATAACGTTTTTATATTTTCCACAGCAAAAAAGCTTCATAAGTATGGAGTAATCACATGTACAAGGTCTTAGATCTCTTAGCCCTTTGCAACCATCACACCCAAGTGCCTCACAGCCTTTCAGGTATTTATCTTCACTGCTTGGCAAGAGACATGAACAAGACAAATGGAGTAACTTTCCCTGGGTCCCCACTGTCCATGATGGAACAAGAATTGGGTAAAAACCTCCCAAGTTTCAGCTCAGCTCCTCACTCACTACATAAGCCTCTGACTCTCAAGGGTTGGTGGAGATGCTAAATATTTCCCCCAAAAAAATCCTTCCTCCAACATACAAGATGAGGGGAAGGGAGGAAAACACAAAGGGAAAGGTTTTGTCACAAAAAGAGCCACAGAGTGAAGGAGAGGCAGGGCCATGACCTGGCATGCAGGGATGCCCATCTCTGAGCTGTCCCTCCCAGAGTCTGTAGCACATGAGTTATTTCCAGGCACATTTTTCTCACTCTCAGATTTGGAACTGACAAAACATCTCCGCCTATTTCAACCCAGCCAGCAGTGCCAGAAGCATTATATTACCACTGCTGCAACTGTTGTTGATATGTCATCAGAAAAGCCTTATAGCAACCAAAAACCAGGGAATGGACACCCTGATCCTCCAGAAGTCACTTTGAACACTGGTATGTAAAGACTGTTTAAAATGCAGCAAAACCAGATTTGTTGATCTGAGGAGTAGCTAAAAAATAATGCAATCTTTAAGATTAAAATTTATATTTGGAACTCGGCTGAAAAATAAATTCATAATCATTTTCAGATACAAATTTTTTTAATACTGATGATATATTAATATAAGCTTTTGAATTTAAAGCACTTCCCCTAAGTTCACTGAGAGTTCAGACAAAATCAAAACAGGCAGAGACACACGTCATCTCTGCTCTGTGCCACTGAACTGGAGCCCAAAGCAGCCAGGCCCCTTTCTCCCTCTCCTCAATCACTGTGACTCACAGCATGCTCCAGAGAGAGATAATATTATTCCTAGAGAGAGACTGTGTCTTCAGTGTCTGCTGAAAAGCCCCCTAACTAAAGAAAAGAAACTTGAGCTGCTAATATTTATTCATAATATTGAGGGCTTTGCGTGCACAGCACTACACGCACACACTCATTTCCACTGGAACAAAAACTTTGAGGAAAACTCAGGCAAAGTACACCACATAAAGAGCAATACCTCTGCAGGAGTGGTCCATCTTGTTGTATTTGAAGTACCCACTTTTGCACTGGCAGAGAGCAACTCCATCGAAGTCGGTGCATTCTGAAGTTTCCTTGTCACATTCAGGGTCCTTCTGTCTGCACAAGCTGCCAGCTGTTGGGAAGAGGTGGCCAAAATCAGCATGGTTCTCCCTGAAACCACCATTATGCACATTTGCTTTCTCTAGGCATCCCATCTTTTTTTTTTTTAGTAATATTTGTTCCATTAGGAGGGAGTCAACATCATCCTATGTCACCATTTCTTGTGTATCTACCATTATTTGTACAGGCAAATAGAGGGGGTGAATAATAAATGTTTCAGTTTGGAAGCAGAAGGGGAAATGAAAAAGAGAAATCTGGTTTGGCTCAAGCTCAAACACATTCATCCCCTGACACAGTTCAACATATCAATTTTGAAGTTTATATCAAGCAAAACATTTTGCTTACACCAAACCAATTCTTTTCCATTTCAGTATTAAGCACTGGATTTTTTCATTTTTCAAACAAAAAATTTGTACTTTCATTTACATTACTTTGAAGCAGTGTTTTAATTTAGAAAGACAGACATGTTACAATGAGCATTCAGCAAAACTGCGGATAAATGATGGAAATTGTGACATCAAATTTACGTTTTTACTGGGAGGTCAGACTAAATGGAATTAAAAAATATTTGTGAGAAATAGGATTTTATGGAAAATATGTCACTTATTTGGCACTCTCCTTTTATAAGCCTTTCCTTGCTAGATCAATTTTTTAATCTGACATTTTTTTCTTTTAGGTACTTACACAAGAATATAATTTGTTTCTTACTCTGCTTATTTCAAGTTAGACGTTGACTTTACAGAAGCATTGTATGTAATGGGTAGGTAGAATCTGAGCAGGTTTACCCAAATAATTTAAAGCAATCCATGGGCATAGTATAGCTTTAAAATACAGCACATTGCAATAAAAGCACACACTGAACTTCTCATCTGCATGTTTTCTTTGCCAAAACAATACCAGGGGTCTCCCACTAAAGTCAGGCTAAGTGTTGCCACCCTTCATCCTCCTCAAGGACAAACCTTAGAGCCTTGAACCCAAAAGTCACAAAACACCACATGCAGCAGTTTCCTTGTGGGAGACTCTTTCAAGGATCCTGAGGTACCTCTCACAGATAAATCTCCTCTATCCCTCCCTCAGGAAGTGAGAACTGGAAGATGCCAGGGCACAGCATTGAGGTCCACCTGCAGAAGGTCACACACAGCACCGGTGTCCTTCTCCACATCTTTCTGTGCTGTATCCACATCGCCCTTGGGCAGATGGAGGATTCAGTACAGAAATCACAATTCTCATTAATTGTGAACCATTTTGCAACCTGCAACAGTGAAACTGGGCAGGCAGGAGAGCAGAGCTCGCCGTGCAGCCTCCAGCAGCTCCAATCGAGTTCACCAGCGGGGTTTTGTCCCTTGGCTTTCACACCATTTCCCTGGCTCCCGGCCGCGCCTCTGAAATTAAGACTTACAGTTTTTTTGATCTGGCTGGGCCCAGTGTCACATCCCAGAGATGAAAGGCTGCCCTACAATGTCTCTAATCCTGTGCTGCACAATATTTTCACAGAGAGGCAGATTTCTCACATATGTGGCAAAGATAAGGCTTGATATCTGCATCCCTTTTGTACTGGGAGGTTCTTAAGATGACTCCCATTTAAGTAAGATAAAAAGATACAGAGGGATTTTTCCAAATGACAAAACTTTGTCCCCCTTTTATAAAAGGAGCCAAATAAAACATCCCTTTCCCCTCCTGCCACAGTGCTTCCAGATGCTATTTACCTCTGTGGAGTGATTTCAGGCTGGATATGAACTGGCAGGCTTCAGTGGGGGATTTGCAAGCTCGAATGTAGCTTTTCACACTGCTGATAACATCGAAGAAAGTCACGTTGGATGCTAAAGAGAACGTGGATTGCACTGAAACATGCACAAAATTTGCCTCCCTAACAAAAAACAAAACAAAACAGCCCTGAGTATCACAGGTCAGTTTGATGTCTTCATTAGCACCTTATACACAGGACTGCTATTAACACAAGAGATGCTTATCGCAGACACAGCACTACATGCACTGTAACAGACCTTAAAACCAGGACTAACCAATACACAGAGAGGAGAATATGGAGCTGGAAGGGATGCTGGTAACTCCCTTTGGAACCAGCCATAAATCCCTTCTGGGCAGCCCATCCCCAAGCTGGTCAGGACAGGAGAAGAGTACCAGGTGAGCCAGGCAAGCTGGCCAGGCATTCCCCATGTCCTGTACCACTGCCAGGCTGGACTGCATCAAGCCCAGCACTGACTCAAAATGGAGAGTGTGGCTCTCAAGCTGAAGATCCCAAATGCTCAAGCTTCTCATTATTCCCCTGGCAGCCTCAGCCTTACCTGCTTGCCTTAACTGTGGAGTGGTGGTATCCTGGCAAGCCTGACAGCGATGCATTGAGCTGCAAGGAGGGAGAGAGCAGCTGTTAGTGCCCCAGGACATGATGGAAGGAGGCAGCCCCATGGGATGTAGCATGGGACAGTCCTCCTGGGTCACTGACACCACCCCTGGGTTTCCCAGAGATGCCTGCTGAGACCAAGGGGGCTCTGAGCATCCCAGAGGTTCATCTGCTCTATAAGAGAGATGCACTGCCCTGTTGTCAGTAAGGGATGGACAAAGTCACCATTGCACAGCCTTGGACAAGAACAAAGCCCCAGGGATTTTGACATGAGCATCTGCCTGTGGCCCTGCTGTGTAATGACCACAAAGGTCAGGGATGAGCCAGATGTCAGCAGGGAGAGAGACCTGTGCAAGACTGACCTCAAAGCAGCACCTGGGAGGCTGCAGATCTTCCCTGACCCTGGATCTGTGCAGTTGTTTGTATTTACTCCCCAGCACAAGCTGTGCAGGCAGCATCACAGTGACTCCACCCAGCACCTCCTTCCTTTGGCAGCATCTCCAAATCTCCTGCTCCAAAGAGCTGGAATGAAGTGCACCCAGCCCAGGAAGCACTAACAGGATGAACTTGTGCATGCAGTGATCTGGATAAGAACTGCACAGAGATGTGCAGATGATCCCCAGTCCATGGATGTTTTTGGAGCTGTTGATGGCACAGCCTTGGGGGAAGCCAACAGCCTGTCCAGCACTGGCTCTCCACTGACCAAGAGCCACATGGCTAAAACTGAACAGCTGGGAAACGTGACAATCATTAGAGGAATGAAGGGGACTTGTCCCACCAGCACTGCCAAAGTCCCAGCCAGGGCACTCACCACCTCCAGGATCTCCCTCTCGACGTGGAAGAGCTCTGTGTACTTCCCATGGGTGATATTAAGTTTCAGGGGAACCTGGCCAATAAATATTCTCACTAAAAAGTAGAATAAGACAAGTTAGTTGGAACACATCCCTGTGCCATGTGTAGATGTGGTTTCATCTGCCTTACATGAGAGGCTGTTTGCATGGAAAATCCCTTCACAAGGCATAGAGAAAACTCAGATCTGAGAGTCACTGCCCCAGTAAAGCAAAGTCACAGCCCTGGGGTTTTTTCCCAAGGGTTGCTGCAATGTTCCCACAGTCTCAGTCAAATTCCAGAGCTCAGTGCTGCTGAACAGACAGCATTTCACTTCAGTGTTCATACATTTCATGCAGAAGCACAGACTAACTTAAATAGATCTGAACACAGATGGATAAATTTAGTAAGAAGACAGTGTCAGGTACCAAAGCTATTCATGGTAATGTGGGGTCAAATTATGTCAAATCTCTTACTCTTCCCTGCAATGGAAGAAGATCAAATCAGCAAGTCAAAATAAAGCACTGTAGAAAGGACATTTTCATTTTTCAAACTGCTGGAGAGAATGAGCAATGACATTTGAAAAGAGGTCCAAAAGATGCATTTTTCTGTGCTTAGATTCATATTTGATTCACAGCAGCAGAATGCAATAATCTGAGTTGTCCAGACTTGCACAGATAATACCCCTAAATCTTGTATTAAGTGTCATGAGATACTCAGTGGAACTGAGAACTCAGAATTCCAGCCTTATGTTCCACCAGAAAAACAAATACAGTTGCAGATAACCTTATAAAGTCTCCAATTCTTTCCCATTTTTTCCCATCCACTGAACCTATCTTCACCACAAACTGGATATCAGACATCTCTAATGTAGCAACTCCAGACAAAAATTATGATGAGAATCACCTTCACAGCGTTTATATAATCTGTCCATACTCCAGTTCAAGGCATAATCAAAACAAGTCTCTAAATTAGAAGCTGACATATTCCAACTTGAAGAAATGTTCCAAAACACTCTTCAGGGACACCTCACCCATGTTTCCTTAGCAAAATTTCCATGCCTCTAATCCTTGGTGATTAAGGGTCAAGAGAAAATCTATGAAAACAAATTCCCCTTTACAATGGAATATTGTGAGTCCTTGAGACTGAGAGTCCTCTAACAGAAAGGAAGGGGTCAGAACCCGAGTTCCAGCAAATAACTGTGCTGCTCAAAAAATGCTAAAGGTATGAAACAAGACCTTTATCTTGCAAAGACTTTCGCCATGGCTGCTTAACTTTCCACCCATGGCTGATCCCACTGAAGCCAGGTTACACAACAGCCCCACTCACCTCTCCCAAGCCAAGTGCCTTCACAGGAGTTTGCAGGGCTGATAAGCTGCTGGGTGCTTTTTTGGGAGTTTTAAAACACATCAGGAACAGAAGGGGCACATCTGTCCTTACTAACAATCCTGAGCCCACCGCTCCCTTGCTGCATTTTTTTAAGAACTCAGATATCTCTGCCTGCTCCCCAGGCAGCCCAACACAACAGGCATTAGACACCACACTTGTATAAACACTAAAAGCTCTGATAAAAGAGGTGGTTGGGAGGAACATTAAGCTCCTGAACTAGTTTGAGCCTAAGTCAATTTATTTTAGAAGATTAAAGATAATTATTTCCATCCCTGGTTTTTCACTTTTGTTTTCTTACCTAAATTGCACTTTCCTTTTTCCAGCTCATATCCAAGAGGACATTGACAGACATAGGAGCCATGGGTGCTGTTGCAGGTGGCCAGTGCAGGACAAGGGTTGGAAAGACATCTATCCACCTCTATAAAAGTAAAACAAAACAAAACAAAACAAAACAGATTATACTTACAGAATCATAAAAATTGTCAACTGTTGGGCTAAAAGAGATGAACTTGGCTCCCCATCTGTGACTCCTTGAGCATTATCAGATGCTTCATTGCATCATTTGCACTTACTATTTATGCTGTTCCTAATTATTCTGTTGGAGCTGAAAGAATAAATATAAACCACTTGAATATTCATTCAAAAGCCCTTGAGGTCTAGCATGGATCCATGTTAATATAAACATCCAACTGATCTATGGCACTGCTCATCAGAAGATCTCAGGGTTCTTTCCAAAGACAAACAACCCAAGAGTTTATGCACGAGAAGACCAAAGAAGGAACCTCAACAGCCCAAGTTAGACATGTGGGCATGGGCTGCTTCACCAAAGTCCTGCCCTTTTCATCCAAGCCCTGTTTCTCTGCTCCAAAGGTAGTGCTTGAGCACTGATCCAGTCTGTAGATTACCCAGTAATGGTGGAGGCAGCCCTGGCTGCAACCACCCTCTTCTCCAGAGCTCCATGCCAGTCTGGGGATGGTCACAGCAGTGATTCCTGCCTGTGCCACCACTCCCAGTGCCCTTCCTGCTGGGTGAGTAAGAGCTTGGGGAGCAGACACCACTGTGATAATATGGTGTCTCAGGGGATTAAGGACTGTAATCTCAGATGTTCATAGATTACACAACTCAAACTGCAAATTCTGAAGAATATATCCAGTATTTCCTCTTGGAAAAAAAAAAAAAAAAAAGCNAAAAAAAGATGTCCTGGTCAAAAAAGCTCCTCTTGCTGCAACTATGATTCACATGAGGACAAACACACAAGGGCAGACCTTAGGCAGGGCTGGGGACTTGTCAGTGACAAGGCTCTACAAGACCACCAAGACATCTTACACCCCACTTGTACCTATCTTGTGGCTGCTGCTGAGTGCTGCAGCAGAGGCAGGAAGCTCAGGCTCTGTGGTTAAAGCATGAAGCACAAGAGCCAAACCTGTGTGTGCATTTCTGGTGGCACTGCAATAACCCACAGCACCACTCAGACCTGACAGCTCCCAGCCAAACTCTGCCCTGGACACACCACTCAGTGCAATCTCATGCCTGGACCAGCCTGGCACAGCTACCTCAGCATCAGGGAGAAGCAGATTTGGTGACTCTAATCTAAGCAGCCAGAAATGAGTGGGTGTGATTTAAAACCATGGCTTTCACTTTGCCATCCTTCAGTCTGTGCTTTGTACAGCAGAGACCAGGGCAGCTTCTCTCAGGGCAGTGAGTGACCATGTACAAAGCACCATGTCCAAAACAGCAGAAGGATCCTTTGCATTCTGGTGAATGGAAAATCTCAGTTTTCAAAGGAAATAATAATTTGACAAAAGTGTGGATCAGTTTCTAAAAAGGATACATTATCTTAATTTTTCAATTAAAAAAAAATCATTCCAGTAAAGTAATTTTTTTTGCATGAAGCTATAGCTATAATTAAAACAAATCAGCCTGAGAAGTAACCTTTAAATACTTAATTATTGGATGGAATATATATTATTGCCAGTATTTCACTGAGATTAATGCCTTTAGCACACACAATATCCTACAGTGGCATGATGGCTGGGCTCTGAACTTCAAACACAAAGTCAATTTCCTTTCATATAAGACTTCAGCAAATGTATTTACTTGAGAAGATAAGGAGACTGGCAGTGGTAATAAATTACTATAAAAACATACTCAGCAAGACTATGGTATGTAGCCTACCAAGAGAAGCATCAGGCCCCCAAGAAGATTAGTATTTAGTGAGGTGGGGAAAAAACAACCATAGGTTGTAATATGAGAAGCAGTTTCAACACAAATACCAAGTGCTGGCCAACTTTCTCAATAATAAGACAGATATCAATCATTATCTGTTGCTATTGTTAACCCATCAACAAATATAAAGTGCATCCTGTGCTTACTTGTCAGGCAAATCAGCTTTATTTTCTCAAAACTGTCAAATCTCAGCTTAATCTTATCAGAAATGTTCACCTAAGTGCTCACCCTTATTTCTACCATTCAACTTGATTGCTAAACCCTTAGCTTAAAAAAAACAACACAGGGACGAGTTATTGCCCTCAAACCCTGCTGACAACAGACTTGTCATACGTACATGCACACACAACTCTCTGAAAACTCTTGAAGTGGGACCCAGGAATTCCTGCCTGCTTGTTGCTGGCCCCACCCCTGGTGAGAGCCACTGCACACATTACCTGTAGCTGGAGGTGATGTCCTCAGCCCGAGCGTGCTGCTCGACGGAGGAGCAGTGGTTGGCTTGGTAGCAGCCAAAGTAGTTGTGATGCTCACAGTGGTCTTGATGGTTGGAGGTGCTTCAGAAGGACTTGTGACAGGGACGTTTTCCTCAGTGACTTTACCAGGCTTTGCAGTGGTGGGACCCACGGCTTCTGTGCTTTTACCAGTGGTGTAACTGTGCTTAGTGGCAGTGGGTGTCTGGGCCCTGTGGTCTTTCGTGGTGCTGGCCTCACCTGGGGTGGGCTGGCGACCGGACGGTGTTGTCAGCACAGGAGGTTTCACCGTGGTCACTGCCACTGTGGGGACAATGCTGGCCTGATTTGTTGCACTTGTTGAGGGACTAAGGGGTGCATCTGTTGGACCAGCCTGTGGAGTAGCAGTGGCTGTGGTGAGCAGCGGTGTTGCCTTCCCAAAGCTGTCCCCTTGGGTGGTGGCATCTCTAGGCAAGGCAGCCTCTGTTACTGTCACGGGAGCAGACACAGACACGACGCGTCCACCAAGCAGCTCCATGGGCTCCGTAGGGAGAGGTGACCTGGTGGGAGCAAAGGTGGTGCTCTTTTGGGGCTGGTGTGTGACACTGGGTTTGTTGGTCTCTCTGGGTGAGCTCCTGGCTGTGGCAGCTGTGGAGGGCACCTGCCTGACCACACTCGTAGCCACAGTGGTGCCTGCTTGATCACTCTCACTGGACTGCGAGATGGATGAGGGTGATGAAAACACAGACAATAAAGATGCTAATGAGTAAGATGGGGACGGCAAGGAGGAAGTGGGCAAGGAGGATGACAAAGCCTGCAGAGGGGGTGAAGATGCCATCACAGAGGACGAGAGTGGCTCAGGTGATTCTGACAGTGTAAACAGATGAGTTGGTGGTGGTGTTGATGACAGCAAGTGTTGTAGTGATGACAGAGAGGAAGAGGCTGGAAATGCTGATGAAGACAGGGATGATCTGTCAGTGGTCAACAGCTCAGAGGCAGTGTTGAGCAGAGTTGCATTTTCTATGCTGCCTGTAGAAGCAGACGTCGACGGTTTGGAAGGGTGCACCAGCAACGGCTCCGTAGATGGTTCAACAAAACTGCTACTGTTTGATGCATTGGTCTGCCTGTCATGAGCCACAGATGATTGTGAGGCATCAAAAGGGCTGGAAATTTCAGAAAAAAAGGTGGAGCTTTCTGAGGAGTCAGCAGAGGTGCTGCTGTTGGAGATAGACAGGAGGGTCCTTTCTCCTCCTCTGGTATACGTGGTTGAAATGTATGTGCCGTCTGTGTGAGAAACCGAGGTCCTTTTCTCAGCATCACTGCTACTGACTGGCTGATGGCTACCTGAAAAGTCTGGAGTAAAAAGACAAAAAATATTAGAAAGACAGAGTAATATGAAAGCATTTTGATGTCATATTAAAACTGCTTGCTAAATAAGATGTTCTTGTCTGTGAACCTGTCCATGATTTTCTAAGAATTTCAAGCACCATTCAAGCACGGTTATACGATTAGGAGTCTTGTGCACTCCCTAATTGATTCTAAAATGATGGACCTTGACAGACACAAGACTCCCATGAAATGTGTAGGTTTCCAAATCACTTTTTTCACATATTGCTTTCCTATAGTAATCGAGATCTTAACATTCCTTGGTGTTTGTGGCAAGCTAAGCAGGAAAACCCAACTGTTCTCTTTATTACTCATCATTTACAAAACGCATGTCCTCTCCCTCTCATCCTCCATTCCCATCTACAGAATACCCATCTTGTTCAGTCAATTTGTTTTTAGACACAGTGAACTTCATGCCTCTGCAGGATGAAATTATTGCATTATGTTAATTTGCAGTTTATCATGAACCCAGTGATTCAAAACTTTGCAGCCAGGAAAACCTAAATGAAAAGCACATCAGCCTGCAAAAAATTCAGATCATTTAGCACAAAAGGTGCAATCAGCCTTATAGTACAAATTTCAGGATGCACAACTTAAGTTCAGCCAACTTTAAAAAAATAAAAAATGGTATTGAAAATTTGTTTTAATTCTACAACAGACTTAGGTCATCACGAAACACTTCTGAAAGCATCACCCAAAAGAAACCAGTTATGGTGCAAAAAAAAAATAATGCAGCCATCAAAACAGGAGGGTTTATGGCTCCACTTCTGGAATAGCTTCCCATCTGTGTGGGGCCTGGTTTTGAGTCCTTTGATGGAAACATCCTCCTGAGTGAACCCAGGTGGTATTGAATGTATTAATGAACTAGAACTTTACGTACAACATACTAAATGCAACACTACAAATAACAGACAATTCCCTCCAAATGTACACCAAAAACCATCAACTTACTTGTGAGATCATTTTGGAAAGAAGAGTAAGTGGGTGTCTTGGCAGAACGTGCGAAGACCGTCTCCGTCGCAAAGCTCGTGAAAGCCCCGCTGCCGGTGGAGGCGTTGGCTGTCCTGCCCTGCTCCACCAGTGCTGGCTCAGATGGCCCCAGAGAGCTGGAAGCTCCAGCATGGAAAGAAGAGCTCTCCATGCCACTGTCCAGTGTGCCATCTGTCACTGAGTGCAGCACCCTCTCCTCAGCACCCGCAGACGGGGATGAGCTGTACACGGGGTCGGTGATGGGGCTGGACAGGCTCTTCTCAGCACCTGAGCTGCTTAGGGAGCGATGGCTGCTGCCAATAGCTGGAAAAGGATTGAAAAGCATCTGATTTTATCATCTCAGAGCAGACAGGACTGTCCAAATACCGAGGAATTATTACCATTAGAGTCATAATGGTATGTTTATGTTATCTGTAATTATCACCCCAACCCAAACAGGCAGTCAGTGTGCCTTACAGCAACAAGCTACATGTCTCAAGAATGAGATCCTTCTTGTTAAGCATCAGCAGCTGCAGATACAACACCATGGGGCAGAACCATGACCACTTATAAATGCTGCCCATGACACCTGCAACAGCTGTGTCATACCAATCCTACAGAGAAGGGAGGGGAGGGGCAGTCAAACGCTACCCCAGAGTTCAGAAAAACTCACTGGAAGGTTCAGCAGCAGCTGAGAAGTAGGTGAAGACCCTGGATGAAAGAGTGACCTTGGGCTCTGGGGACCCTGCTCGGCCAGATGATACATGTGTCACTCGAGGCCATGCTGTGGAGGATGGGACAGGGCCGGTGCGGGTGTCCCCAGCTGTGTCCAGATGAGATGTGAGGCTTTCTGCTTTTGTGCTCCACATGCTGCGGCTGCCTGTGCCTTGAGATGTCCCTTCCTTGTGGACAAAGAGCGTGGCTGAAGGTGAAGGCACTGAAACACTGGGAGAAAACGCAGGCAGCAGCTTTGTTGGAAGCTCACCGAGTCCTGCACCGCTCTGTGAAACATTACTCTGCATCCCAGGCTCTGCTGCTGATGAGGACAGCAGGACTGTGTCCAGGGTGCTGCTGTGGGGAGCAGAGGGAACAGAGCTCCCTGTGGCACTGGAAGCTGTGTCCAACACAGGCACTGTGCTGCTCTCCTCACTGGTGGCAGTTGTCACCACACTGGGTGTGCTGGTGAGAGGCAGGCGTCCTCCTGTTGCTGAGGTCTTGTCTGCTGAGAGAGAGCAAAGCAAAATGATTTATGCACCCTAAACTATAAATAAGCAGGTGTTCTCTCTTCAATCACCAGCCTCAGGCTGAGGGCACAGAGAGAATGTGGCAGAAAATGCAATCCTGCAGAAAATGCTAACTGAAGGTACAGCTCTTTCCTGTAGCACTCCAGCACTGGGAGGTGCTGCTCACAGCAGGGCACCCTGGAGAGGGCACTAGGAACAAGTTATGGGAGCACTTCTGGGTTTGCTTCCCTTTGGTGCTGCTCCTGGTGCCACAGGGCTGACCTGGGCACCAGACACCCATACTGTCACCTCTGTACCCACAATGAGTGAGGGGGAGGTTACACAGCACCCAAATCCTGGTACTTGAAAGAAAGCATGGCAGGTTTGTATGGGATCAGTAAATACTGCCTTTGCATCCCAGGGTGGGAGTCAGGAATGACAGCTGCTGCTTCTGCTGATATAAACACAGCCAGTGGGGCAGTCTTGAAATTGTGCTGTCCCTGAAAACACAGCAAATCTTGAGACTGCTCTGGAAGTAAGGCTGGCTTTTCCTGGTGGCTAAATGTAAGAAACACATAATGTGCTTTTCTCTGGAAGTTGACATTTTCATCCATAACATCCAAGGCCACCATCCAGCACCTTCCAGCGTGCCCTCACTCTCCATGCAGGTGGGTGTCTGATGTGTGGCCAGAGCTCACCTGGGGAAGTGCTTTCTGAAGCAGATGGTGAGCCTGTGAGCAATGGGTTCACAGATGACAGGGTGGCACCTCTGCCACCACCACCCTGAGTTCCCAATGAAGACTGGGAATGGCCTGGAGAGCTGATGTTTTCAGTACCAGTGGTGGAAACCTCTGTTGTTTGGGCCAGTGTGGTGCTGGCTGGCAGAGACCTTAACGTCCTTGCTCCACTCTTGGTGCCTGTTGTGGAAACAGAGGTGCTGGTGGTGGGGAAATTGGTTCTTCTCTCTCTTGACAGGATGCTGAATGACACATGGCTGTTTCCAGTAGCTAAAATGTGATAAAGAAACAATTTACACTTTGACACATATGAAACTATAAATAAAAATGAGCTTTCTTCCAATAGCACCCAGAGGCTGCAAGTACAGTACACAAACACAAGTAGAAAATATGAGATGATGTCAATTTCCAAAGATGTAAATCCTTCCTACAAAAATTTGTCTTCTAAAAAACAGTGTGATGGTGACAAAAGTGCTATTATATAAAAACTGTTGAAATACTAATGCTGTGCACTTGATTTCACCATTATGTGCCTGAGTGCACTCCATGCTGCTAGAACAAATATTGTGACGACTCAGAAAAGCCTGGAAATCAGTTCAGACAAGGCACTACCCTGAGCAGAAAAGCCTGGAAATCAGTCCAGACAAGGCACTACCCTGAGCAGTGTGAAGGTCTTAGAGCAGTCTGAAGAAACAGGATCGGGGGACCAGACCCCTTCAGAACCACAGTGGGGGCTATGACCAAACAGCAGCACGAAGGACCTCAGAGACCACATTCAAAGTTGCCTTGAATTTGTTGAGCTGGTTCAAATTCTGGGAAGCAGCATGATCCAAGAAGTAGGACAGAAGGTAGGAACTGAAGTCTGATCCCTGGGACCACAGGGACATGATCTAATCCTCACTTGCTTAATTTTCTTGTCTGTAACATGGAGATAGCAACTGGAGACAGTAAAAAAAGGACTGTGATTTGAAAGTTAATTATTTTTCTTGGCATAATAAAACTTTCCACACATGTGCCCTTTCTGTAAAAAATCTAAAGCACTTTTTTTTTGGTCAAGAAAGAGCTGAATAATTTCAGACCCAAAATCACACTGCATCCTTCCAAACAGTATATTCTACATAGCAGGGAAGAGTCAGGCAAGTGCAAGCTGCAGTAAGTCCTCCTTTGGCTTGTAAGGAAAATGATATTTCAATTCTAACATGAGCTCACCTGGGGAAGGACCTTCCAAAGGAGAGTGAGAGTGTGTTAGGGGAGAGTCTGCCACCTCGGTGAAATCTGCCATTCCTGTGGACCCCTGAGCTCTGGAGGTCTCTCTCACAGAAGATGTGGACAAGGACTGGGTTGTGCCCAAGGTCCTGTACATGGCACTGCTGGATGTGGAGCCCTTGGCTGCTGCCCAGGGGCTGCTGCCCGAGGCAGACCTGGGTGTTCTCCCAGCACCACTGGATGTGGCTGAAATGGGAGTGTTGGTGGCAGAGGAAGTGAGGGAGGTTTTCTCTGCCATTGGTCGGTGGCTGCTTCTGACACCTAGGACACAATAAAACCAGGCTGGATTTGTGCATACAGAGCTATACATACAGCTGTTGGCTCAGCACCCATTTCTACACTGCCCATTGAGAAACTGAAGGCGTTTCTCTGAGATTAATCTCTTAACTACAGGCACAGGTGCCTTACAAAAACCCATGAAAAATCTCAAACCCACGTCTACAGACCAGCCTGCATGGCAGATATAGCACCAGGTGACAGCTGCAAAACCCCAGCAAGTGTCTCTGGCAGGGAAAGTGTGTGCATGCATTTCTTGCCAATGCTCTTCCCAGGACAGGAGTTTCATTAGTAACAAGGCCATAGATGTTTTCCACTTTTTCACCCAAAAGCTGAGCTCCACTCTCCCCCTTCCCACCCACCCCACTGCCAGCTCAGTGCAGCCAGTAACAAAAACCTCCATGTATCCAATAATGACTGATGAGCATAGCTGAAGAAAAACAGCACAGGGATGTGAAATCTCATCCAGCCCCAAGGCAGACAGCTTTCAGACTAACAAATTTACCTCGGACAGGACCTTCAGAGGCAGAGGGGGAGCTTGTGAGCAAAGGACCCCCAGGAGAGCCTGGGAGATCGGTGGCTTCCCGTGAGCTGTTGGGATGATGTGTCCCAGTCCTCAAGGAAGAGGAGGTCCCACCCAAAGAGCTTGTGGGGTTGGTGCTGGTGGCAGAGACCCCTGTCACCCCAGCTGTGTGGCCATTTTCTGGGGACATCAGTGTCCCCACTGCCATGCTGGACATGTCAGCACCCTGGATGTCCAAGCTCAGCGTCGCCTCTTCTGCACCTGGGATGCTCTTGGAGGGTTCATAATTGCTGCTAAAAGCTGAAAAAGGAGAAGAGAAAGAGAGAACTGCATAAACATAAATAAAAACTGCCAGGTAGGTTTCATCCCACTGTCAGTAGATGTAGACAACATATGTGTGAATATTCAATATGGAAATATTTAATACTGGGAAATCATTAAGACAGAGGAAAAGTGGTCTCTAAATAGGAACTTCTGAAGTTATTGCTTGCAAAATTCAACTGGAAGTTTTCAAGGAAAATCTATCCTCCCCTTCCAACAAGAATAATATTTATCCATACTTTCATTTCTGTGAAATGTTTTTAAATGTACAGAATGTGCCAAATATAATATTATCCCTCCTTTCTTTAAAATAAAAAGGATATGTTTTGTTAATAAAGAGTCTTTAAATAAGAGTTTTGAGCTATCTATCAAAACTCACTTGTGGAAGAACTTCCTGAAATGGATGGCAAGCCTGAGAGCAACAGGTCTGTGACACCTCTGCCTCCATCACCCTGGGCACCCACAGACACCTCAGGAGTCTGGCTCTGGGCTGAAGAGCTGGTGATTTCAGTCCCAGAGGTGGAAATCTCTGCCATGGTGACCAGCCTGGTGCTGGCTGGCAGAGACTTTAATGTCATCCCTCCACCCTTGGCAGCTGTTGTGGGAATGGAGGCGCTGCTGGTGGGGAAATCCGAACCGAACCTCTCTGCAGCTGAGCTGTTGGATGGCTGGTAGCTGCTTCCTATGGTACAATAAAAAATGGATTTATACATATGAAATTATAAACAGATGGATCCATTTTCTTCCCAGATGCTTATGGCGCACATACAGATATTTATTAGGCATAGGAAGTTTTCAATTTGAACCAAGTGCTCTTTTGGAAATGCAGGACTCCCCTCACCGCAGGAAGACCTCGCACAAAACCCAGGGCTTGCTGCCAGGCTTTGTGAGAGTGGCATGGCCCAGACAGCAGGAAACCCCACAGGACAAGGACTGTGGGGATTTGCCTTTAAATCCCACCTTTGCTCTAATATTGCTGAAAATAGGCTCAGGCTTTTTTTTTTTTTTTTTTTTTTTTGTGGCTAGAGCACAGCACCACACAGCAAAGGGAGGAAACCTAAGTACTGCTCACATCCCCATATGAGCCTGCAGCTCACTACACATCCCAGGGCTCAGCAGGGCACTGTCCTTCAGATACTGGATCTCAGGTTTCCTGCAGCCCCAGTGCTGCTCCCAACAGCTGTGACAGAGGGAAGGGATGTGTCAGCATGAGAACTCTGGAGATGTGTTTGCTCCTGAAAAGTTCTGGACACGGGATAAGGATTCAGCAACACTGAGCTTTTCCATATTCATGTGGAGCTGGGCAAAGTCTCTGTTTCTGGGAACTCCAGAAATTGGCTGCTGCAGAGCAAGCAAAGGGAAGCCATGGATCCCATGACTGGAGGGATCTCAGGTTTGCTGCCCTGAGCAAATTGTTAAGCACAGGCATCTCACCCTGCCTAGCTGAGGGCAAACCCACCCCGTGTGGCCACAAGTGTGGGTTCCCAATCTCCCACCCCACTCCATCACCACTTGGGCACAGGTCAGACAGGGCTCAGAGCTGCCCTTGCTCTGCAGCTGGCACTGGCCCAGTGAAGATATTTCACAGCTGCAGACATCCACCCTGCAGAAAACACTGTGATAACATCCAAATAACTTTATTTTTTTTAAAGTGGAAAATGCTGGGGGGGTTGGATCAAATTTTTTTTTTCCATTGCTTTTTCCTGCTTTCAGCAGGGAATTTCAGCTAACCATCCAAATAATAAAAAATAGAGCACATGCAAAACAGAGCATCTCCTCTGCTACACAAAAGCAAATACTACAAAATGGCTTTTTAAAACTACGAAACAAGGGCCAGCAAAGCTCACCTCCAAAGGTGTTGTCCATGGAAGATGATGCTGTCAACAAAGGGCTTGTCAAGTTCTCAGTGACACCCCTGGGGTGTAGCATGATGTGCTCTGCACCAGTCTGGGTACTTGAAGCTTGGGAGGAGGCCTGGGGCTGTCCCAGGGAGCCAGGGAGGGCAGCGCTGGGGCTGCTCCCCAAGGGGCTGGGTGAAGCAGCTGCAGTGCCCATGGCAGGGCTGCTGCCCTGCTCTGTGCCCACCCAGCTGCTCACGGGTTGAGAGAGGCTGTCAGTGCCTGCAAGGCAACAGGGGAAAGCAGATGAGAACCCAGAGATGGGCTCAGCTGCCCACACACCATTCCACACTGCCACCCTTCTCTTGCCCCTCAGCCCCCTGGCTGTACTGTGCCTACAGAAACTCTGTGTCTGGAAGCTGCACCAAGTAGTTCACAATTTTGAATACCAGGAGAAGCCACATGAATCCTTCTCTCCATCCTTGTGCATAAAGCAAGGCAGTAAACTGCCCTGAGAGGACGGAGAGCTAGACCCACAAAGCTCTACAATACAGGAGAACCAGCCTTAACCAATGCTGGCTGCTCTGGGGAACAGCATTCACCTTACTCCCAGGTGTTGGAGCACTTTCCCAGTGCTCCTAGGCTGAGATGGGATGGCTCACCTGGGTGATGAGGTTCTGAAGATGAAGGCAGCAGCAGTGTCCCCACGGTGTTGTTAAATCCTGACACATTCCAGACCCCATGGTGCCCTCCCTGTGTCCCCTCAGCCGAATCGGTGCTGGCGGCTTCCGAGCCCAGTGGTGTCCCCTCAGCAGCTGCAGGGGTGCTGGCAGAAGCCAGAGCCCTCTTGCCTCTCCCCAGCCTGCCTGCAGCATGGTGATGGCTTCCAGGGTCTGGAAAGCAACAGGGAGAGGGTCATGATCACCTGGAAAAGCTCTTTTGTCTCAGCTGGCTGGCAGCAGCATCACCTGCAGTGGTACCCAGCCCTTCCACATGCAATAGGAAGGGTCACAGCTGCATCCCTCATGTTTCCTCTGTTAAACAGAGCACAGTTTAACTGCAGGAGGGATTGATGGGAACAGAGGGTTTCTGCCGCCAAAAAATAATGGCATTTTAAACATTGTCTTCATTTGTGCATGGCAAAAGAAACAGATTTTTTTCAGAGACATGAAAAATGCAGAAGGCAGTAAGGAGCTGTTGCCAGAGCAGCCTACAGCTGGCAGCCTGGGCATGCCAGCTCCACATTCTAGCCCCTAAGCAGGAAAAAAACAAGGAATAAAAAAAATGGAAGAAATTTTTTTTTGAAAACTGAAGAAAGCCTCTATGCTTATAGCTTATTTCAGCTGGGGATATTAAGAAAAAACTGAAGTGGGGACAAGGCAATCAGCACAGCTTTGTCTTGCTGCTGTGAGAAATGGGCCTTGATTTAAGTTCATATTTAAAAGATTACATTGGTTTACTTTATGACTGAAGATTATGAACAAGCCCAAAAGTAAGTGCTCACTTGCAGGATTTCCATGTAAGGATCTCAGCCACAAATCATCATTTCAACTGGCCAGGTATCCTTAAGCTGAGTTCTTACAACCTAGGCTGGGCTTGCAATGGGGTTCAGTTCCTGGTGGAAGTTGTGGGGACACCCAGGGGTCTCTGCTCTTTGCACAGTCCCTGAGCTCAGTGGATGGGCAGGACTCCCTGGGTACTGCTGAGTGGTGAAAAACAGTGGCAGCTCCCGAGAATCATCTTCGTTGTAATGTTAAAAAACAAAACCCAGCTTTCCTGAGATTGGATTGCTCTCAAAAATCTGCATTTCTAGCTGTGGAGCAGCAATACTTCCTAACCCACTGGCTATGCTCAGTCCATAGGCTGGGAACAGCTGACTTTTACTCCCACACCCCGAAAACTCACCGGGAGGATGGCTGTGGGTGAGCAGGGGGGACACTGTCCCAGCAGATGGGTTCTCTGGGGATCCTGCTCCTGGAGGGGTGACATCCCCATCACTGGCAGGGGGGCCAGTGTGTCCTGTGACCCTGCTTGCTGCTGGCACTGTCCCATGCCTGGCAGGCAGTGATGCCCACTCCCTGCTCCCAGCCAGCATCGTCACCAACTCCACAGGAGCACCAGGAGTCCTGACCTCTGTGCTTGAACTTCTCTCCTGATGGCTGCTTTCAATGACTAAAAGGAAAGACAAGAAAAAAAATTAGATCCCATCAGCACTGATGTGAAGGCTCAGCTCACTGCAGTAACACCAAGGCCAGGCTCTGACCTTATTTACTTACACTAGAGAAAAATTTTGCATAATCAAAACACAGACATGAAATTTATTTTTGGATTTGCACCAGTGGAAACTAGATTGGTCTGTGGGACCAAATACCAAAACCCACCTCTGTGCAAAAGACTAATTCAATTCAGCACCCTCAGGATTTATTTTTTTTTTAATTTTTTTTTTTTTTTTATTTGGAGAAATACATTTTGAAAGGAGCAAAAAGAAAGTCTTAAAAAAATAACTGGAAATACTCGCAGTGTAGAGTCCATGGCAGGAGTGTGAGGGTCTCCAGAGCTGACAGCCCAGCACAGCCCATGTGCCCCCTTCTGAATGTAAGATGGGAGGGGACAGGTCACCAGAGCTCTTCCCCTCTCTCCACTTGGGCAGTGCTTGCTGGACACCTGACCTCAAATCCCATCACCTGCAGAGAGCTGGCATGGAGCTGGCTGAGAAGTGCAGTCAGGACAGTCAGTATAACCCACCCAGCCACAGTGCAGCACTGGGGACAGAGGAGATCAATGTATGGTGTGTATATAGCTAACCCAGGTGCCAAAGCACCCCAAGGGATGAGATATTTTAGCACTTCTAACATTAATGTCTACCAGAATATGAGAAACAAGATGAAGAAGAAGATTGTGCAAGAGTGGTGGTCTGGGAAATCAGGGTTTTCAGCTTATGGTACCACACAGGGCTGTGGGATTTCACTGCATATCAGTTCACACAAAAATCAGCAGCCACCATCTATGTTACAGTCCCAAGGCTTGGCTGGCACTGCAGCCTCAGATGACCTTCGAAGCCCACAACAAGCTTTGAAGTCAAAAGCAAGTTCAAATCTGAAAGGGCAAGGTCCCCGCTTCGTCCATCTTCCTTACAACCAAAATGCAGTTTCTGTCACGTGCATGGCACCCCCAGGCAGCAGCTAAAGGCAGTCAGTCTCTGCCCAAAAGCTCAGATTTTGAAGGTTAAACCAGTTCTGGGCCTCCAAACATTTTCTGTAAGAAAATTGTGTGTTTAAAAGAAACACCTATGGGACACCTCCTCCTTGTCTTCTTTGGCATTGCTGTACCTGCCACAACAGAGGTGGCAATGTCAGAAGTGGTGTCCTCTATACATCTGCAATGCCTTCAGTGGGAACTCACCAAGAAATAGAGGGGTAGGCAGGACAGTCTGTATTTCATACTGGGAGCCTAAGCCCCATGTGGGCCAAGGAGACAAGAGCTGTGGTGGAGCAGAGCCCCCAGAGTACCATTACTGGCAGCCCACACAGTGGCTGCAGTGCTGAGCAGCCACTGCCACCCAGAGCCACTGTGAGCCACTGCCTGTCTCAGGGGACAAGCTTCTGGTCCTCACCAGCTGGACAAGCGGATGGGAAGTGGCAGGGGATGCTTGCTATGTTCATTTGCAAAGCAATACCCAGCCTGTAATTGTAGCCCACAAGTCCATTTATAGCAGCCCCAAAACATGTGGCTGTGCTGGAGGGCAGAGCACTGAATTTCTCTCCATCCCCCTCTCTCTAAAAGCTTTCAGCTGTGCAGCCCATGCTGACTGGAAAGCCTGTGGCCAGCTTTGCTACATGGAGAGAAGGTAAAGCAGCAGATGCTTAAAGAAACCCTTAGGGTGTGAGAATAGACAGAGGGAAATCTGCTTTCTCAGGTTGCCAACTCATTTGTCAACAAGGGCTCTGGACAGGCAGGCTAAAATATACAGCATCACACTGCAGCAGGCATTTCATTGCCACTTAAAAAGTAACCCTGGAAATGCCAATAAGCAATGCCTTCAGCTATGTTCCTTGATTGAATGAGACCAGTACAAAAGTAAAACACTGTTTATGGCTTATCTGGTGGTTGTTTGTCCTGCAAATCCACCTAAGAGTGTTCTCTATCTTCCTCTGGCTCTGCAGAGCTGCTGGGAATAAACTGAAGCAAAACCCTTCCCCTTATTGCGGGCGCCAGCAAACCTGGCTTTGAGTGCAGCCAGGCAGTGGAGGGGCTGAATAAGAAGGTATTATTTACACAGGCTTTTTAGAGTCATCTGGCATTTTTAACTCTGCCCTGCAAGGTCTACCAGGTCCTGGTGCAGGAAGGAAAACCTCATGCTAGCATGATCATGCTCAGCTCCCCAGATCAGTGGGTGCAGAGCATAAGCGATGCTGGAAAATCCAACCCACAGCATGTAGTAAGGAAACCCCAAAAAATTGTGCTGTTCAACAAAATAGACATGAAATCTCACACCCATCAAGCCTACGAGAAGTGCAAGATAAAACCACAATATCCTCTTTGATTTGCCTGCAGAAATTAAGACTTCTAAGACGACCCTCCTCTGGAGCAGACAGACTGGATCAAACTTCTTCCAAAAAATTCCCCATGGGACCATCTGGCCTCCCCTGATGCATTAAAGGCTTAAAGCAGAGTGGCCCTTTAGCTGAGGTACCAATCTGTCACTAACAATTTTGTCACATCCTAAGCTGCCAACAGCTTTGCACAGTTTAACTCCACATAACCACAGCCACTGAGAAATATTTGACTTCCAGCACAAAACCCTGCCACCCACTGGATTGGTGTTTTCCTTCCCAGTTAAAACTAGCAGTGATGCTCACCAGACAGGTCGAGGCTCGGAGTTACTTTTTCTTTGCAAGCATAACAAGTCCGTGGCTTGCTGTGAGCCGAGTTACATAGCTCAGCCAGGACAAACAGATCAAGTTCCAGCTGATTTCTCAAGGCTTTGGGCTTGCCCCTGGCAGCCCAGTTGGATATCTACCTTGTGAGACTCCTGAAAAATCTCTTTTGGGCCAACAATTTTCTGCCTCCATCCCTGACACAGCACAGGCATTGCCCTGCTTCAGAGATGGCTGCTACCAAGGCAGCATTTAGGTGATGCTCACAACTCAACCATGGGTCAGCACAACACCAAAAAGCACAATAATGCAAGTTTTCTGCAGTGACTGTGATCACACACAGTCACCTTAGGGCAGGGAGGGAGGAGGGATGTATCCTGCTGATGCCAGGAGAGCAGCATTTGTCAGGAGATTGCAGCCAGCCAAGGCACACCAGCTATCCCACTGCTTCCCCGAAGACGGGATTTTTTCCCCTCGAGGGGAAAAGGAATACTTTCTTGACTGGGGAACACAAATTTAATTGAGTTCGCACAGAAGGAAAGCCAAGAGCAGTTGGCTGGCTGTCCAGAGCAGCCCTTCACCCGGAGCAGTCCCTCGCCGGGAGGGTGGGCACTCCCTGGGGAGCATTCCCGGTAGGATGGGGATGGAGCCGCCCATGCCGCGGTTGCTCAGCCAGGGCCGCGGGCCCGGGAGCATCCCGTGAGGAGCGGAGCGCCCGTGGAGCTGCAGCCGGCTCCTCCCGAGCACAGGCAGCTATAATTATAAACCCCACATCTGTTAGCGTTGCATAATCTTAACATCATCCGAGGCTCGCGGAGGGGAGAAAAAAAAAACTCATCTCGACGTAGAAATCTCCTGGCTGGCTGTAGGAGAAGGTTGGAAGCAAGGCAGGCTGCGCGGGAGAAGGAGCGGGAGAAGGAGCGGGAGCAGAGCGGGGCCGGGGGCGGCTCCGGTCCCTGCCGGGGCCGGGCTGGGCTCGGGCTCTGTTTTGAGCGGCTGCTGCGGATGTCGGGATCATGGGTGGAGGCCGCTTAGGAGCCAAGCGAGTTTGTGCGAACAAAAGCTAAAGCCCTAAATCTGGACCGTCCAGGGCTCTCTGGGATTTTCAATTTCCTTCCTTGTTCTTGCTCTGAAAGGAGAAGTTCAAGGCGGGGGGGGTGGGGGCAGCAGGGGGGGCTGAAATGGAGCTTAAAAAAAAAAAAATCATACTTGAGATGGGTCAATTGAGCGTAAACACGCTGATAATACTGCTTGGGGAAGGTCCCTCGTGTGCACTAAGTGCGGGAAAAATGCAAGAGGTTTTCAACCACATGCAGTCAACCCTGTTCTGCTAATTTTTTTTATATCAATACAAGGATTTATTTCATCTGGATTAAGAAAGGTGGCAAGAGAGGGTGTACGGGGAGGAGAAGAAGAGGTGCAGGAGCCTTGCCAGAGCCTCTCACTGTTTTGTGGGGGTTGGTTTGGATGCAGTACCCTATAGACACATTCCCTGGCAGTGCCTTGCTCTGGTGCTTCTGCTCTTCATCCTCTCCCCACTGGCCCCCAGGCAGAGCAGGACAGCAATTCACAGGACCTTCAGTCATTTTATCCATAATAGGAAGGATTTATGCAGGCAACAAAGGTGCCTAGAGCTTTAATAGGTCAGCTCAAGAAAAGTGATGGGGCCAGAATGCCAGCAGCAGCCCCTGCAAGCTCTGAATGCCAAGGTCCACGTGGCTAATGCCCACCTGGCCACTTCCAGCAGTGGGTGCCCACGGGGCTGGGGACATCAGCATCATCCTCAGACACTCCAGTGCCACAGCACCTTGCTTGCAGTTCTGCTTTATGACACAAAAACACTCTGCACTTCCACACTACCTCCCCTCCAGCATCTGTGAAACCTCAGAGGATGCTAAAGGCCATTTTTGCTTCACCATCCCAGAGCCTGATGCTCAGAGATGCCATTAGGGAAAAAAAGGATGCAATTACTGCTCTTAAAAACAGTACCCCTAAAGCAAGGAAACAGGTTCTCCAAAATAAAGAGTACACAGAAATCTGTGATCCTTTCCAAAAGCACAGGATATATGCATATGGGGTGCCCACAACTGGGATAAAACCTGCACAGTGCAGGGACAGGATATTGTTCTGCTTATCAAGAGGTTTACAGCCTCTTAGTTTTTGTGTCCTAGACATTTCCCTGGGGATGTGCAGGCTCCCAAATCACCTGCTCAAGCCCATGAAATCCTAAGCTTCTTACTCATCTTTCTTGGGCAGTTTGGTTCAATCCACAGATCCCTGAGACTACAAGGATCCATGGGACCACCTGTGCTGCCTGAAAACCACCAGCCCATGGCTCAGGGCAGCTCCTCAAACCTCTTTTCATAAGCTTTTGTTTTTAAACAGCTTTTAGCAACTGAATTTTTTGGGAAAAAAAGAAAAAGTCCAGGTTATTCATCAAGTCTTTGAAAAGCACATTTATATAAAATCCCATTTCCAACAGGGATAAGCCATGACTTACCATACTGCTAAAAAACCCATAACCATGCTGAGGCTCCAGTAAAATCTCAATCCATCCATCCATCCAGTAGAGATTGAACCTTCAGTGCCCCAGGCCCCATGTCCTGACAGCCTTTCTTGAGCAGAAAGCCAAACCCAGCCATATTTTCTTGCTTGACAGCTCATTTATATTCTCCCCTAGAAGCTCCCTCCAGCCTTTGTGTGGGAAAAGGCCCCTGCAGGCCCAGAGCAGAGTGAAGGCAGCCCCAGCTGACAGGTCCCAGAAGCACTTACCAAAGGGATTTCTTTTTTACTGTTTTTAGTAAACATCAATAAAATTAAGTCAAAATAAATCTCCCTAACTGCACAGCTCTCTGAGCACTCACACCTCCTCTCCATCCCCTCTCCTGCAACCCTGCAATGCTGAAATGTCCCCAGCTACCCTGCCTGCACCACAGATCCTAAATGCTAAATCCCAGCATCAGCAAATTCACTTCTAAACCTCCCCAGGCTTTTCTATAATGTCCTGCAGGAATATAATACAGAAAATATCACCCACGCATTGCTTTTCCTTCATTTTTATGAGTTTTTTAAAGCCCCCTGGAAGCCCTTCTAGTTGGGAAGGCAACGTTGCCCTCACCAGCACTCATGAGGCCAGAGCAAAAGCCACACAAGGACCCAGCCTGGTGTCATTTTAACTTCTGCTCCCATCTGAGGGCAGCGCTGCTGGAGACTATCAGACGGCTTGGGGAGGAAGTCTCCTGGCAGGACTCCACCAAAGTGGAGTTGCTAGGTCACTAGAACAATAAAAAGGCAAGAAAAAACATCCTGGCTGCAAAAAAGATGGGAGGGGGTGGGGGAAAAAGAGAAAAATCCATGGTGGTGTGTACAGTGCTGGTGAAGTGGAAAGAAACAGGCTGGTGAGGCTGGAGGGAGCAGGACCATGCTGCTGTCAGCTTCTGCAAGCACACAACTTCATTTCTAACATGCCTCTTTCTCCAGACCTCTCACACAAATACTTTCAGAAACCTGGAATTTGTCTGCAAGGTTTGCAGCTTGTGAAAATCTCACAGGGGTCAATACTTCCAGGGCAGCAAGGTCACTGTGCTATGGAGAGATTCACTGCACTTTGCCTGGCAGGCATCACAACCCACCAGATCCACCCAGCAGCTGCCCACGCCCATTTCAACTGCACTCTAAGAAACCTCCCCCCAGCAGGGCTGGGTTTGGGTGATAAGGGGTGAGCATCTCTACGAGGGGCTGAGCACTGCACAGGCCTGGGGCTTGGGCTCCCCAGTAAGGAAAGGTGCTAGAGGCTTAGAACCTGCAGGGCTGCCATTTGCTGTCTGAAAAGTCTAATTTCCGGGCCAGAAGGGAGCATTAGCTCATTCTGTGTGACCTCATGATAACCAAAGCTGTTCCATGAAGCTTATTTACTCCCAATATAAGTTCAGTGACTTGTATTTGACTTAAACAGATCATGCAGGGGAAACAAACACCCAGACTATTGGGTGTTTGTAATTACCTGGGTTTTTACTCAAAACCACAAGGACTGTGGACTGAAGCACAGATTTTTCTGCATGAAACTTTAATTCCTATCTAAAAGTGATGCCAGGCAGTATGAAGCAGATGTGTGGCAAAAGACATCTGCCCCAGGGGCTGAGGACTCAGCCTTTTGCAGACCCAGATGAAAACAAGATTGTGTTTTCACATCCCACTCTGGAAACAAAACCACAAGTCCCTGCTCCAAAGTGGTCTGAGCCCAGGACCTGCTTCCCATGCCCAGGAAGGGGCAATAAATACTGGGAAGATGGAGGAAGGAGTAGGAAAAGGGTGCTGCAATGCTGAGAGGTGAGGCTGGGAGCAGCCAGGGGCTGCCATGAGTCCCTGGGGGCCAAGCCTCGCTGCTCAGTGATGCAGGTGGGCTTTGGTCCAGGTGTCTTGACCAGAGCCTCACTCCAGCAATGTACTTAAGAAGAGCTCCCCAGGGAACTATTCCCCGTGCTTAACATTAAGCACATGCCAAAGAGCTTTGCTGGCTGGCAGTCACACCAGGGATGATGACCAGCCTGGGAATTGAGCAACTTCTCAAGGGCATTGTGGGGATGAGGATAAGGAGCCCTCTTGGGTGCAGGAAAATCATCAGACTGCCAAGTGGTAGATGCCATTTGGTGACATGCAGATACAAGGCTCAGTGGATTCTTCCCTCCTTGTAGACCAGCAAAATACAGGCCCATCCCAGGGGAAAACTGAAGGCAGCCCAAGCTTGACACCCAGCTGAAGGTAGGATGCAGGGCATGAAGTCAGGGCAGCGGGAACCATGGATGCTCTCGTAGCTCCATCAAGGGGCAGCGAGACTTGTGAAGGGATGGAAGAAAAGGCCAACAGGCAAAAAAATAAAGCAGCTTAAAGAGAAATGAATCCCCAGAAGAGATAAGGGCCCCCAGCTCCCTTCCCCCAGCTGCTGCCAAAGGATGATGATCTAAATCGCATTTCCTCGATGACACCGCGCCGATCTGCGCCGGAAACAGCGGTGGCAGCGCTCAGGATGGCGCCAGACCTCCTTCTTCCAGGGGGTGAGCCAGGTCTTTCCCCCTGGCACTGGCAGACCGGGCAACACTGACAAGCAGAGGAGCAGCAGCGCCCGGGGGCAGCTGGAACAGAGGTCCCGCCCGACGCCGCCTCTGCAGGCACACGCTTCCTTTCTGAGAACAGGGGAGGGGATTTACCACTTCCAGCGCCTCTCTGCACATGTTTCGGGGAGGTTGAAAAATAGACACCTTCTTTCAGATGTGGGCAGCAGTGGGAATGGTGCTGGAGAAGGGCAGGGCTGGGCTGTGACCCTCTGAGCTGTCATGGAGGGCTCAGAGGGAGTCGTGGTCAGGTCACATCGACCTGACACAGGTCAGGTCCTACCTCGATGCACACAGGCATGGGGTGGTGAGCAAGGCAGTGCAGAAGACTGAGAGGACAGAAATCTGTGCCCCAAACCCACCTGCCCACACAAAGACAGATTACCCAGCACTGAGCCACCACACATCAACTGCCTTGGCACATCCAGGCTATCAAGGGACCACCAACTTCAGTCTAATCCAGAGTGTGACACAGCTTATCCAACGCCCTACAATCTCCAGGTGTACCAGCACTTTGCAGGACAGGATTATGAGGATCTCTGACTGCATGCTGGGGACTGTCCCCAGAGGCCACAAAATTGCTGTTAATTCCCTTCCCCAATTTAAAAGTCTCCTGCTTAATTTAGCTTTCTTCATGCATCATATTTGCTACCTGTTCCTAAGAAGAGACCGTCTTCAATTTTCTGCATTCTCTGATTATGTTTCCCTCCTAAGAAACATCCTTTCAAAGGACCTTTATCTGCAGGGTTGGCTGACGGTCTAATACTGCATCCCCATTCTGCATTTGCTGAAAGAGCTGATAATGTCCTAAAAAGAATTAACATTTAGACGTTAGTCTTGTAACCAAATCTGAATCAAACAATGATGACTGTTCAAATGTCTAAAGCTACTCAGGGGTATTTTCATTTAAGCCCTACCAAGCTTGTACCAGGGGTGAGGAGGTTTCTAAAGATGCCTTTGTGAGCACCAGCCACTGAAACCCTTCTCCTTGTCCCTCCAGACACAGATACAATTATACCCAGCTCCAGCACAAAGATAAAGGCTGAATTACAAGAGCAGCATTATGCTCCACAATCAGGGTCCTTGATTCCAATTGACAAGGAACTCAAATCATGCGCAGTTGGTCTGCGGATGCTTCCACTCCTGGAAATCATTCCCATCACAGGACAGAAATGAGTTCAATAGACAGGGTTACCTTTTGCATTTCCTCCCCAGATTGCTAAATTACCTTGTCAGTTTGTGAGATCTTACAAGTAATGGAGGGTCAAACCTGGCCAACACTTGTCTGGAATATTTCTTTACAGAAGGTTTAACTACCTTTTCAACAGCAGAAAGCTGCTATGGTTTCCCTGATAAGAAAGTGTTTTCTTACCTATAGTGGCATGAATGTAGCAGGACAATTATTCAGAGATGCAGTGAAACCCTTCTCATTTTAAAAAAAGGGGTATATTTATCTATCATTCTGGGTGATCCCAGAAGATAGGGAGGAGATATATTGAGATCCTTTGGGAAATGTTTTGAGATCTCTTACAGACCTGCCTTTTTGCTTTTATAGAGCACTCAAAACCAAAGCCAAATGAAAAACCCCTCAAATATCCAAACTCCCACATCAATCCCCCAGTTTATGCATACTCCAGAAAGTGCTGTCCTCCCCTCAAAATAGATCCTGACACCCTGGGTGGGTGGGCAGCAGTACCCTCCTCCTAGGCTATCAGATAAGGTATCTTTTGGACAATATATTGCAGCCAAACTTAGTGTGATTCATCCCTGCTTCAGCAAAGTTCACCAGAGCGTGATGTTTCACATCAGTCCTCAGGGCTTAAGAGATTTTCCACAAGAGGAAGGGTGTTAACACCAGCATCCTAACAAGCAGTGACGTGAATAATTGTGCTCCATAGATCTAAATTCCTCTTGTCACTCCAGATGCAGAAGTGCCTTTTAGCATGCTCTTTAAGGAAAAAAAGAGCCCACCTTTGCTACCAGTAACCAAAGAAGTCTGTCCATCAGTCCAAAATGCCTGCACAGGGTTTCTTCTATGCTCTGGAGATTTCACAGGAATCTAAGGGTGGTTCTGGTAGCAGAAATTACCACAGTGTCTGCTTGGTTATAGAGGCGAGAGGTCAGACCGATCCTGTAACAAGCCTTCAAAACCTCTGCCATCACAGCCTGCTGAAAAATGCTGAGAAAAACGCCCTAAATGTGTGTGTGCAACTCAGTGTCTTCTGGGAAATGCAGCCTGGGCTGAACCCCTGGGACAACAGCTAACCCTGCTGACTTAACCCTTTGTGTACAGTCTGCATGCCTTTCTGTCAAACCACTTAAAATTCCTCCTCACTCCTTTCCCACTGACTTAATCTCAGACTTAAAAAGAAAATGTTATTTTCTCCCAAACTTCAGCAGCAAGAGCCTTGTTGCCATCAAACCACTGTGTGAAAGGTCCCCCAAACATCTCCATGTTTGCCTTGGCAAAAGAACTGCAAAGGTCATGGCACTTCCAGAGGACTTTCTCCAAGCACCAAATTGGAAGCCTGAGACAGGGTGTTCACACTGCAAGGCAAAGGGAAGGACATGCAGCATTTGGTGACAGTGCAAGTGACATGATCACCCTCAGCCAGAGCACTGGCAGAATGCTGCAAAAGCCATTTTAAAAGTCCTTCCAGCTCCATGGTCATGCAAAGAGTGGCAAGGCAGATGGAGCTTGTTTTTCCCAGTGGAGAGTCAATCCACCAAGGTCAAGGTGCTTGCACAAGGTATTCAAACAGCTGGACAGAGAACAACTGGGTTTGCCCTTGGCATTCCTGCTGTGTTCCCTCTCTTCCCCAGCAAAGCAGGGCAGTGCAGAGGGTTGCACTTCTCCTGCAGATACAGTGGCAGAGCCCTGCCAAGCAGGGGTGTCTGAAACAACCCCTCTGTCTGGACACAAAAGCTTCTGGAGACCATCTTTGAGCTAGTGGTATTTTTAAATAAACCCAACTGGGCTTCCTCTGTGACTTCTAGCTTTGCAGCTAATAGTTTCCAGGCTTTTTTATCTACCACCTCAACAGCCAGACACTCTCTTTCTACCCCTCTAAGTGATTCTCCTGTAATGACAACTCCAGGAGTTGGGGTTTAAGGAAAGACAGCCAAATCTTAGGAGGCTCTTGACACAGATCCTGACTTTTGGCAGCAGTGCTCCCTCGCCCACAGCTGAGATGCTGACTGCAGCTTGGGAGATGCTTAAGTAACCAACTGCAAACCTATTTATCAAATGACTCCAAGTCAAGGGCACAGCAGATGCAAAAGCAGATATAACCCTCCTCAACAGCTCTGCCTGCACAAAGGACAGACAACTGGAGCTAGCTCCATCCAAAGGCACAGAGGGATGGGGGAAGCAGCACGGGAGCAGCAACAGTTTGTAGGTTATTACATTCTGTTGATGCATTTCAGGCACTTTTTAAATGGTATTTTTATATCTCATGCATTTCATATTGGTTTCTGAAGGGATGAAGCTCCTGAGACAGCTTTGTTTGTTCTCATACATTAAAACAAATTAGCCTGAAAGGCAGAGACCTCCAAGACAGCAGGTTCCTACAGGTTTTGTGAAGACCAGCACTTTAGTAGAGAAGGCTCCAGTGAGTTCCCAGCTTGGGGAGCTGCTGCACCCAGACCAAGGGGGATCACCATGGCTCAGCCCCTGCCCTGGCCCTGGGACCTTCACACACTCAGCACCCACAGAGCCCAAGGTAAGCCACAGCACACACTCCTGCCACACATCCTGTGGCAAGCAGAAGAGACTAAACCACAGGTTTTTGAGCCTAGTGAGTGGAAACCTTGCATCATTTTACCTTCCTCCAGCTGATCCCTGTGCTCAGCCTGGCTCTGCCTGTCCCTTCTCCAAGTCTTCATGACCATGAGTGGCCATCACCCTCTCCAGCACTCAAATGAGACAAAAAACAAATTAACAGCAAAAAAGGGATATAACCCACGGTCCTAAAATCTATATTATGCACCTCACAGTACTCAGATCCTATAAGAGGTTCTTATTTTATATAGGAATTGGTTCCTATTCCCTTTTCCCCCAGTTCTCTCCAGAGCACTTCAGTAAACCAGGTCTGACAGCAGCGTTACTACAGCACAGGCAACAGCTACACTAACAGCTTGGAGGAGCTGAAGTTTACAGAGCTTCCTTTACTCAAGGGAACTGCATTTTTCTAAGATTATATTATTACTTGGGCTGGTTGCTCAGTAATGCAACATCATTTCCCTTTTGGGTGGGAAAATTCTCTCCTTGTCCTCAGATGTGAATGATTTCAGCCTGAAAGGATGAACGCAGGCTCTGCATGAACTGTGCCCCTTGCTGAAGCAGCAGGATGTTATATATATATAACAGCTGGGCATTTAAAAATATATGGTGATGGGGGCACACACATCAGCTGCATGTATGCAGAAAATGGTGAGAGAGAAGAGGTGCCAGATGTGACAAAATCATTTCCTCCTGAGAGGCACCCACAGACTACATCCTTTCACCATGCCTGTGCTTGTAGCCCTCTTGCATCTCCTCTGGATGAATATCCCAGCAAATGAACCTCTCATATTTAGAGAAACAGCAAATTACAATGCAAATGTTGCAAAAACTGCTCAAAGAAATAAAAATTTAAATTTGTAATCAGGTCTGCTGCCACTGAAAATTGGATTCTGCCTTCTGTGTTCAGCCATTCAGGAAAGAGAAAAAAAACCTATTATATGACCTACATCTTCAATTGAATGTAAATAACATGGCCTGTGGTTGGGGTATTCAGGCCTCATGACAAGCTTGCTCACAAGCTACAGACTGTGGATTTTGTATTGAGCATCTTCAAGGGAATATTCCAAACTACCAACCTTTGATTAGCTGGAGCACCTTCTGACACTCCAGCTGGTCAAACTGCCCCAGTGCTGCTTTGCACCATTTCAACCGCAGAAAGACAGCAGAGCAGGTGTCAGGATCTGGCCCTGCCTCTTTCCAGAGGAGCTCTGTGCACATCTGAGAGGATCAGCCCAGGTTTCAGCAGCCCTGTTTGTCTGCCTAGAAACATCCTGACACCCCCAGACTCTCCCCTCCATACCAGAGAAACCCTTTTGAAACGATGTGAGGAAGGAAAGCCAGAATTCAGAGGGTTTACACTGACTATCTACAATCTATCCAGCTCCAGACTATTTCTCTGGGGGTTTTTCAGGGGTTGCAGCCCTGCCTGGAGCACCCTGGGTGGCTGGAATGGCACAGACAGAGGCAGAAAGACAGTATTTCTGCAAAAAGTCAGCAGGCTCAGCCACAGCTGAACCTTGCCACTCCAGCTATCCTTATTTTGGAAATGGCACACAGCTCCCCTGGATGGAGAGCCCACAGCAGCAGCCAGGAGGTTCCTCTGGCAGCATCTCCAGAAGTGCTGTGGACGTTGGTGGTGCCTTAATCTCTGCATCACAGCACTGAAACACTATCGCTGCACTGACAGGTTTTATTGGCTTGATTTGCTTGTTATTTGAAATAGTTCTGTATTCTGTTGGGTTATTTTATTAGCATGGATGAATGCTTCACTTAAACCAACACAACCAGACTGATGCTACAGAGTTTCATCTTTTACATTTTGGGTGAACAGCTAAGGTCAGCAGCATCCATTCACTTTCACTGTGACCACCAAAATTAACAGCCCTTCTAACCTGGCATCATAACCCCTCTGCTAAATGAGCAAAATCCTCTGCCTCCTCTGAGAGATGTGACGACGATGGAGTCAGTCTCAGGAGCTCTGACATGTTCCCTGCAGATGAGCAGGATGGAGAACACACAACAGTTTGAGAGTTCAGTCATGGAGAGTTTCTGACTGGCAGCCCAAAAATTGATATCTGTAAAAGCAGGTGAAGGAAACAAGTTGTCCCAGAAACTCCACACTCCTCTAAACAGATCAGTATCTGCAACTTCTGATACTGATAAGAATATTTGCTAAGGAATGCACCCATGCACCTGCAAGGCTGGCACCAGCCCCTGCAAACATGTCAGCAGCAGCCCATCTCCCTTGACCCCCCAGCCCCCAGAAAAACATGAAGTTAAATTATCCCTCCGAAGTGGTGGTGGCTGCTGGAGCAGAACAGGCTGCCAGCACCTGCTGAATGGGCACAGGCTGGTTTGGGGCTGGGAAATCAGACCTTGTGGGGAGCCCAGTAAGGGACAGCTCTCCCCTTACCCACTGCCTGCTCACATCTCCACTGTGTCAATCAATGCACACACACAGCCAGGTCACACAGTTATCTCTCAGACTGGACTCATTTAGCACTTAAATATCACATAAAGTGCTTCCACAAATTGATGCGAACCCAGCTGCTCCATGAGCGACCCCTGCTACCTTCCAGGCCTTGAGATGGGGAACGGGCAGGAAAGCTGATCTCCAATCTTCCTCCTTTTCTTCCTTCTCTTTTCTTTTTTGCTTTAAATTATGTACCCCAAAGGAGCAGAGCTGAATCCATACAACCCCGGGGAGTTCATGTTCACAGCTCACCAACCAAATCCACTTAGAGCTCAGAGAGGAGCAGCAAAGATGCCCGAGACAGGAAAACCCTGCAGCCTTTTGATAACGATGCAGAGGCACGGAAGGCAATCCTTCCTTGTCCCTGCACCACAAGGGGAGGAAGCATCCTTCCTGCACCACCCACAGTCACCTGAAACTGCATCAAAGCTAGAGAGCAGCATCTCACATCTCTCTGCATCAGCGTGGCTGCAGGGAGAGCTGGGCTTCTGCCCCCAGGAGCCACAAAATACATTCTGCAAAATGTGAGGCAGGTTTGGAGGCAACACCATACCTTTGTGCAAACAAACATCCTCAGCATCTTCTTCCCTTGCTGCTAACTTTGCTTCTTCCTCACACAGAAAGTTTCAGACAGAAAGTTAAAAATACACATAAATAAATACAAACTGTTTACCCCTTCTAAGAGTTTTGGAAAGTTTCTCCCAGCAGCCAGCCTAAATCTCTGCTGCGACTAAAGCTGGTTCCTTCTCTGGCGATTTCACACCTCATTGCCAGGGCTCCCACCAGGGAAGCTGCACAGAAAGGTGGCACTTGCCATGGGAGAGGGGGAGCAGGGACAGAAGGACAGACACAGATGGCAGAAAAGCAGATCAGCTTCTCAGGGAAAGCCCATTGCCAGAGGCTCCGTGCTGTGCTGGGCACTGTGGCAGGACACCTTTGTGGGTGGATGTAGCAGGAAAAGGGACATGGCAGGAACAGGGAGACCCCAGCCATAGTGACTTTGTCAGGAGCTCAGTGTTACCTCTGCTGTCCCTGTGGTGTCACTGGAATTATTCCCATTACACAGATGGGAAACTTGAAATACTGAGACCTGCAGGAGGACAGAGCTTGTAACCAAAGCCTGACCTGAGCCAGGCTGGTGGCAGACAGAGCCCTTCAGCCCACTCAGTGCCCATGTGAAGTAGCTGCCAGAAGAGATTTCATGGAGGGATTTGATAATGCTTTAACTTAACTGTCACCAGCTTTCTTGCTTCCTACTTCACCTGTTTTTTTTTTCCTGTGTTGCTCTCCTTGGGTTCAGACCGTATTATAAACACAGCTAGAGCCATCTGTCCTCATCTCTCAGCAGACAGGCCCACAGAGGGTCTGGCAGGGAGGGTGGCAGATGCAGGCTGAGGCACAGGCTGGCCAGGAAGGCAGTGAGGCTGCGAGGGCAGCCCTGCTCCCTTGCCCCACGCTTTGTGAGAGACTCAAAAGCCCCATTTCTACACCCAGTGCCTCACCATCTGCTCACTAAGCCCTGCCTGAGGAAGGGCTTTCACCACCCAGCCTCACACTGTCGCAAAGGGAGATGCAATCTTCATTTCCTTGTAGTGCCAGAGTGATGGGCTCACAAGAAGTGGTCCCCAAGTGTTTTCAAGTGTTTCCAAAGGTGGGAAATGCCTGGCGGCGACACAAACAGGGATTGCTCAGGAGTCTGCAACAACCAGCAGGTGATTCAGGAGATCCCCCAGCCTGCTCCTGTAACGCCAGACAGTTCCCCTGAGGGACAGGCGTAGAGCTGGAGCTAACAGCGAGTGAACGCGGCTGTCAGGACCCAGTGTAACTCATGATGCCGTTTGCTGGGGAGCGAGCTACTGCTGGGCTATTTATCACTCCTTCACTGCGTGCCCTGCTCCTCCTGGCTGTGGCTGACATAATTCACGAGCACCTGTAGCTGCTGAGCACTGGCTGCACGGAGCAAAGCCTTCACTGCTGAGCCGGCCAGCCAGGCACTGCTGGCCTGACAAATGGCTTTTCCAGCATGTGGACAGATAGTTCGAGCTTTTCAGACTCTTAACAAAGGAAATGCATTCCTCTACTCACTCTCAGGAGTCATCAAGGTCACAGGAAAAGATGCCAGACCGAAAGCTGAGATGAAATTAAATATTTTTTTTTCTGTCCACTGAGGAATTTACACAGCTTTCATCAAATAATAGGTGAGCAGTTTGCTGGCAAGTTGCAGATTTTATCTTTACAAGATTTTATCTTGGTAGCAGGTAAGACAGCGTTATTCTCTCCCAGTTTAGAGGGCAAACCGATACTTGGAGTGGCACAAAGAAGTAGCTGAGCTGGGAACAGACCCAAATCTCCTTCATTTCCATGCAGTATCCTAGTCACAAAGCTGCTCTCACAAGCACTGCTAGTTAGGAGCTTTCTAATCCACTGCAGGCTGCATTCCAGCTGATATCCCTAGCTATACTTTTGGTCTAGTGTGGAAACATCCTACAAAGGCACGCCTTGGGTTTGTGAAGAAAACTAAAATGTTATAAATGTAGCTTTGTCACATTTCCTGAAATTTTACAGCTCCACGCAACTAAACTTAACCCCAAGTTCCAAAGCACAATATTCTCTCCACGTCAGAAATTAAAAGATGAAATTTGACAGTCCAGCTCAGGCAGGCAATGAATCCTAAAACCCACTTAAAACCTACGCAGGACTAATTGGACATATTGGATTCCTTATTCCACCTGCAGACACTCAGTGCTTTCCAAACTCATTGAGAATTAGTCATCCTTAGAGCTATGTGCCTTCTTTGGTGAATAAGTGAGCCAGTTTACTGAATGACACTTGAAACATCCCTGCTTGTTCTGGGAAAAATAACATTTATCCTGTGCTGAAACCAAATTCAGCACAATCTGTAAAGCACAAAACTAGGCATTGCTTGTGATAATAGCACTGTAGATGTGGCATGCAAGGAAAAATTTTACTTCATACGTGACTAATCTGACAGTCTGTAGGCGACGTAGAAAAAGAGGGTATTTATAGAGAGCTGATGGCATCTGTCCCCACACCTGACAGGGGCCAGCACCTAAGGCGAGATGGGAGCATTTCTGGAGACAAGCAGGAGGCAACCCAGACCCTAAAGACCACCTAGAGGAGCCCCCAGTGTCCCACCTGGATGGGTAGACACGCGTGGACAGTACACCTGGTGCCCCCCAAAACCTTTCTCAAGTTCCCCGGTGAAGTTTCCACCGCTCGCCTTCCAGTCAGTCCACACAGCTACAACGTGTTTACACTTTCCACCCACCATTCCCATCCCAAACCTTCACCCACTGAAGCAGCTGCCCGTAGCACGATGAGCTGGGCAAGGTTAAAAAGGGAAAGGAACTGGGAGGGGGGGAGCGTTACACTTCTCAGCCGAATCAGCTCTGGGTGATGTCGGGATGCTCAGGATCCCACAGTCGCGATGCTGTGGGGAGAGCGCGGTGCCCCGAGAGCCCCGCACGACGCGGCCCCCGCGCACTCTCCGAGCGCTGCCGGGACGGAATCCCGTCCCTGCCCCTCTGCCCATCCCCATCCCGGGGCACTCACCCGGGCTGCCGGCGTGTCCCGCGGCGGGAAGCGAGGAAGGGCGGCCGAGACGGTTTCGGGACGGAGGAGGAGGAGGGGGAGGTGGAGGAAGACGCCGTGGGGAAGCGAGGGGCAGCGACCCGGCCGGTGGGACCGGGACCAGCCCCAAGCCCAGCAGCAGCAGCAGGGTGCAGGCTGCCGGCATGGCGCTGGGGGTGGATGGAAGGGGAGGCGGGGGGGGCAGGGGGGTGGTTGTTCACATACCCGCAGCGGGGCAATGAATAACCACGTAAATAGCGATTTTTAATGAGGAAGTGTCG
>WBNO01015872.1:62950-110003 GCA_013400575.1 Peucedramus taeniatus
CCTCTCCAGGAACACAAACCCGTCCTGGCCCTCTCCAGGAACACAAACCCGTGCTGTCCAACCTCTCCACGAACACAAACCCGTGCTGGCCCTCTCCAGGAACACAAACCCGTCCTGGCCCTCTCCAGGGACACAAACCCGTGCTGGCCAACCTCTCCAGGGAACACAAACCCATCCTGGCCCTCTCCCTCTCCAGGAACACAAACCCGTCCTGGCCCTCTCCCTCTCCAGGAACACAAACCCGTCCTGGCCAACCTCTCCCCTCGAGTCGCTCCTGGGCCCTACACTTTTCCCTCGAGCTGCTTCAGAATCAGATTTCATTTCCACAAGCCAAGCAGAACCCGACCTTGCGAAGGGGAGGGTGACTGGTGACAACTCACCGCGTCCGGACGGCTGCAGCCTCGAACAAAGCCGGGGTCTGGCCACAGCCCCCCGCCGCCTGCTTTGCTCTTCACCAAAAGCAGAAGTCGGTGGCTGACGTACTCAAACTCTCCTGGAAGCCTCTTTCCACCCAAGAGGTGGCACTGATGAGCCCACACCAGCGCCTTAATGGCCTTGGCTTTACCCCGGCAGGACTCGCTCTCCTCTGCTCCTGGGATTTTCTCTCCACGTGTGAATGTTTTTTCCCGCACCTTCCCACACCACTTCACCATGAAGCACACTCAGGAATCCTCATTCTGGTACTTGAATAATCACGCATGAAAGCCCTGGGAAAGGCCACCTCTGAGGCATCCCTCTATCAATACATGCTCTAATTTACTCCCTACAGCTTTTGCCATCTTCTTGCTTCAAATTTGCCTAAACCCGAAGAACAAGTCAAGCCTGGTCAGTTTTGGACATGAAACACAAACCAATCATGATTATGCTCTAGTCATGCAAGTAAGCACCAAGGTGCCTCATCTACAGAGGACATTTTTATGCTTCTTCCTTCTGTGTCCAGGTATTTACACATTCTGTATGGAATAGTTGTGCAAAATAAAGCTTCTGTCTTGATGAGACAGAGAGACCAATACACAGCTAAAGCTCAGGGGAAGAGCTGTGAAGTATTTTGATACTTTGGGAGATGGCAAAGGTAGTGCAATGTAGCAGCTCAAACACTTGGGGATATCTTTATACATGAAATGCACGACTCCATGCTACCAGTTCCTAAGACAGTAAGTAATAAATATGATTCTTTAGAAAGTTTTGTTAGTCCCTGGAAAGAAACACTTGCCAAACAGCAAATCTGACACTTTTAACTGTGCAATACAGGTAAGGCAGCAGGGGCACTGAAACCTCTCTGAGGCCAAGGATGCATCCCCAGGGCTGCAGGGGGCAAATGAAAGCCAAACTTTGCCCTGACATGGAAATGGATGCTCTCCTGTCCACTCACTCTCAAGACTGAGAGCTCTAATAGCAAGTCTAGAGCTCACACCCTTTCCCCTGCTTTTTCCAAGAGACTTCCCTAACATCTAAGCCACACAGCAGCTCCCCACTCTTACTGCATCTCTCCAAGCTGTAAATCCAACAAGCAGGAAGCACAGTATCAAATGCTTTTCCAAAAGGATCTCAATAAATTCTTCCTACTGTTTCACTCAACAGGCCCACGGAGAGCCATAGCAGACACAGGCAAATGCAAAACAAACACTTCTGCAAGAACAGCCCATGTCGGTGTGGAATGGCTCCGTCTCACCCTTCCCCCACCGTGCCCCCATAGCACAGCCCACCCTGCAGTGCCACCAGCCAGGAAAGCAGGGAGGGCTGAATTAACCCCCTCTGGGTGTGGGGGAAGTCCTCCCAAAAACTGCCATTAAACCTGCCTGACCTGCTGCATTCCTGAACCAGACGGGGCACTGGTGACCACGACAGGGTGACCATGAGGACCATGGGCCTGAGTGCAGAGCCAGCAGCAGGAAACGCTGGCCAAAGGGCCCCTTGGATGAGCCACATCCTGGCAGGGCTCAGTGCAGGTGGGACAGGAATGCCATTGCAGCCTCTGAAGCCCATGGCTGCCTTCACCAGCCCCAGCAAAAGCCCCACTTGTGAACCAGTGGGCCTAAACCATCAGAAAATAATCTCTCTGCTCTCTCCATCATGGCTCCACGAGCAGCACATTATTTACAAGCACCTGGAAAGGAAACACCGATATTCAGGCAGTTTCAGACTTCCCAAATGCAGTCCCTTCCCCCACAGGTGTCTGATTTGTCAAGATTTAGTGCCTGTAAATTTAAAGATACTGTGTTTTCCTGCCATCTTATTTTTTATTCCTACCTTCAGGGTTTGGTAAGGAATATCGTTGCATTGAAGGAGTCAATTCATGACTGATACTTTTGAGCTCCAGTTTCAACAGCCACATGAAAACAACAGAGAAAAAACCTCACTTTGTTGGTTTATATTAAAAAAATACTGTTTTACCCATTGGAGCTGCAGAGAGCAGTGTGGAGGGGATATCAACCCTGCCACCCATGTGAGGAGTTTGATACCCTCCTTGGGGGCTGGGAAAAAAGCTTCAGTGGTGGGAGAAGGAAGAACTGCAGCAGGATGAAGGTGGCTGTGTGGAGCACAAGCTCTCAGTGAAGGCCACCAGCACTTGGCCCTTCCCCACGTGGTGCTGGAGTTGTTTATCCCCATGGCACAGCCCCACACTCCACTGCCACATCCTGCTGATGCTGCTTCCAGGGCAGCTCCAGGCTGAGGGCTGCTCCCCACCCTCCTTGGGAGCACAAACTAATAGGAGATTTAAATGCATGAAATCATGTCTGAGGAGCCAGATGGGCCAGGCAAAGCCTGATGTCGAGTAATGCCACAGCATCCTCCTGAAAGAGGCTGTGACCTCAAACACCTCCCCAAATTATGTACAAAGCGCATTTAACGCTTCCATCTGAAAGCAAGCAGCACATTCCACATGCAGCAAAGGAGCTAAAAACAATCAAACAAACAACCTCAGGAAGCCTCTAACAAAGCTACATATAAAACATGATTGATACTGAATAATTGAAACCTGCCCATCACCTTGTTTTGGGGGAGGAAAGAGAGAGTGTGTTTTTATTTCAGCTTGTTTTCCATTTTCCAGATTGAGGGGCTAGAGACACATGAAAGAGACACAAAAATTTGCTGTTTTCTACATTGTTTCGGTCTGAAATCCCAAAAAACCATGAGAGTGTCTGCAGAAGAGGCATCTCTGTAGCACTTTGTGGGGATTACAGTGACCAGTCCCTTCTCTCTGATTCCATAGGAGCCTTTCACAGCACAGCCAATGTCATGAAACTCCTGCAGCTCCCTTGAAACTCATCCCAGATCTGTCCAAAACTTGGATCAGGCTCATAAACCTCAGACAAGTTTTAAGCTGATGATGAATTAAGGTACAAAGTGAATATTTTCTCCTCCTGGAATTTGTTATTAAAAGCCCTGAGTTTCCAAAGTGGACAAATAGTTCCTAACTGAGTAATTAATTACCTTTGCACTCCTCTTGATGCCACAAGCCATCCATTAATGGATACCAATCACCCAAAAGGCACTTAATACGTGACCATTATTCTTGAAATTTTGGGGGTGGTGGTATTTTATTGATTTGCTTTAACAAGAACTGCTTGCCTTGTACCTCCATTGGAAGCAGCTTGTTCCAGGTATTTGACATTTGGAGGTCAGGATGGATACGGGTCTTGTGATCTCTCTTCATCCCTCACAGAAAAATGCACAGCTTGAAATGATGTCACATTTTGAATCCTGTCACTGTAAAAAAAAAAATACCTGATTTTCTTGGGGGGGGAGATAAATCAGCCATCCAAATCTATCTGGGAAGAAGCAATTCTAAATTTCTTATTTATTTCTTTCAGGACCTTTTTACCTTTTTCAGCCAGCTGTGGTTTGGAGCACACTCAGACACTCTGGAGCTGAGCTAAACACTTCAGAGCAGTGCCCTTAAATCTGGAAAGAAGCCCCCAGTGAAATTTAGAAGGGACACTTGGATCCAATAAAGTTACAGGTGTGCTCCTCTATCACTAAATTTCTGAGAGCACCCATGGTTCTGTTTGCTCTTGCATAAGGAGGGCAAATCCCAGATATTGGGGAATATGAGCATAAAAATCATGTGAAAAAAAGCCACGAAGAGCAGAAGGCAGAGAGGAAAGGATCCTCTCCTGTGCTGTATGGGCTTTAAAGTGATTTATTTTTAGCCTGCAGTTTGCTGCTAGAGCCTCTCATCCGTAGCTTTTAAGGCTGTTACTGCTGAGGTCTCACCTTGTCTTAGGTTTAAGGGATGCTGTGCCAAATCTGGGTTGCAGCAAGACACCACTGCAGAACATAACAAGTGCGTTATATTCCACTTTCATACAGAGCTAACAAATTTATGGGTTGTCTACAAAATCTCCTCTATTTTATCCCTGTAATTACCTTGTCTAAAATTTACCAGGCAAGGGCAATAATTCACATAACTTCCATTTCCCACTAACCTAATGTTAATTCTAGGCTGGCTCTCGTGCTTCAGCAAATCTCTTCTGACCTTGCAGGTGTAAGTATGATGCTGTTTAAGAAACTCTGCCTGTCTGAATCTAAATCAGAGCCACATAGGTGAGAGCAAACCACCTCATAAGGCACAGAGAGTCCCTTGTGCCTTAATTCAGCCATGCACACAAGCATCATTTCATATTCTGTCACCCTTCTTTGCTGCTTCAGTGCTGTGGTCACAACTATCTGCTGTGAAGAAGTGACCATGGCAGGTGTGTGATATTTTGGCCACCATACACAGCAATAACTATCCAAGGAAACTCAAGGCTGATCAAGAGAAGCCAAGAGGAGAGTGAAAAAGAAGACAAGTTTGATCTAAGGTATGGATTTAATGAGCTTGATTCTCCTTGTGCAGACTCCTAATGGGACACAGATCCAGGTGGATGACAATTTATACCAACTGAGAAACTGTCTCCTAATGCCAATATCACAACAAAACTTCACTTTTCTTCTACCCATTCTTACTCCTGACTATTTGTGCTGGAAGTTTTTTGAGGCAAAAAATTCCAATTTCTGGACCCGCTTAGTGCTAAGGGATCATAAATGTAGCATGAGCTTCCAGGCAGTACTGCAAGGCAAGTAATAAAATATTTATCCCCACCCGCCTTCTGTGCTTGTATGCTCTGCAAAGGAAACCATCAAAAGTAGAGCCACCAATTTACAGCTGGAGTTTTCAAAAGGACCAAAACCATATATCCACATCTCTCTCAAAAACAAATGTTTTCACCCTTGACCCATTGCAGAACATTTTCATTCCTTGCAACATACTACTACTACTACTACTACCACCAATAATAATAATAATAATAGTAATAACTAAAAAATCAAATTTCAAACCAAAAGAGAAATAATTATAGATGATAAAAAAGCTCACATGGCTTAAAAAACAGTAAGGCCTTTCCATAATTACATTAGCCAAGCTGCAACCTTGATATACAAGGCATCTGATGCTCAGAGCTGGGTCCCATACTCACCTTCAGGGAACCTGAAGCTTTGTGGAATCCCCAGCATGTGGAGGCACAGCTTGACTCTCAGGGGATGAAAGCAGCACATTTCCATGCACAGCAGCAATCCCCACCCACATTTCTTCCTTTCAGTCACTAAATGTGAAGATGATAAATTCCTGCCCACCTAATTTCACTCATTTTTTTAGAGTGCTACAACCATTTTTGAAGTGACACCATGATCTTTAGCTGTACAACTGCTTGCTGTCTTTCTTTCCTGCTGGAAAAGTTTGGTGTGCAAAGCCCTGCGTTCCTGCAGTGTCTCATGGGGTCTCCAAAGCTGCCCAGACTGCAGGACTACTGGTGCTAATACAAGGCTTCCTGCCACTCTTGCCATTAACTACAGCAGAGCTAATGCTCCAGGGAAGATGAGCATGTCCCTTTCCAGGAATTACCCAGGAAGGTTGTTGTGCTCTTGAACTGTAATGGAGCAAGGACTGTGCGATGAATTTCTCCCTGCAGCCTCCGGGGAAGGACCAGGTGCCTGCACTCACGGGTGATGGAAGGAGCTGCTTCCTGCTGTGGTGGTGGAGGTGTCAGAGTTTCTCCAGCAGCAGCACGTGGAGCCAAAGAGCAGAAACCCCTGGAACAGTGTGCTCTGCAGAGCATTCCCTCCCCTGTCAGGTCTCAAGAGCAGCGACAGCCATCGAGCGCTGATGCCAGAACCGCCGCTGCCTTTCTCCAGACACACCAAGGCACACCCCATCCCTGCACCCCAGAGCCCTCCAGATGTCCACTCCCCTGGCCCCTGCATGGCACAGCACAGTGCCTTTCCCTGGCAGCCAGCAAAGGCTCAACCAGCACACAAACACAACTAGAATGTTTCCAGAGGATGCTCAGGTGCAAAGGGCTGCTGGACAGTGGTGGCAGGAGAAGGGGACAGCTGCTGCACTCTCGGCTGAAAGCAAAGCTGTGGGACCTCCTCCCAGTACTGCAGGACCAAGGGGGACCAAGGGCCCATCACATCCCAGTTTTGGGGACAAGCAGGGGCCACAGCGTTGAAGAGGCAAACACTCTCCACCAAATCATCTGGTTTCAACCAGTTCAACTCCTCAGCAAGATACACAGCCAAGGACCTTCCCCACCCTCCCTCTCTGGATCTCCTAACTCATGACTTATTTTAAAAAGGGAATTAAATTGTTTAGTGGCCAACAAAGAAGCTACCTAGGAATTTCTGCCTATTAATCTCTTCATGCCATGCTCTGGGGTTTTCTTTTGTTCAAGCTACAGAGAAGTGCAGGGCTGAGCAATCCTTGACCGGGGAGGAAAGGGACCACGCATGTGACCGGACTTGGTGAAATACAAGATTTCACAGCAATGGCATTATTATCAGGTGTGAAACTGTAACACAGCACCAAGCAGCTGGCCAGCAGTGGGGCAGCACCAAGGAGTGTTTGAAGTTTGCACAACAGGACTATCTGCCAAGGTTAAGGATGCTACAAGCACAGGGAGGGCTCTCTGGAGCCCCTGGCCCCAGGAAAAGCTTCAACATGGACCCAAAATCCACTCAGCAGATTCAGATTCTTTGGAAACCAACAGCAAGAGGCAGGCAGGAAGGAATCCTGGAAAGGTGTTTCCAACGCTGAATGACTGATTTGAGGTGGGTCAGAGCTGGTCACACAAACACAACTTTCCTCTTGCCTCTATTGAGATAATTAAGGTTAAAAGCACTTAGTCAAAGACCTGCAACCTTGAAAAATGAATACACTTTCTGCAGTGAGCCAAGGTGGATCTTTTCTCCACGTCAGCAGAAAGCCTCTTGTGCTTGCCTCTGTAAGAAAACTGAATGAGACAAAGCTGCAGCTGGCCAGGCCATGGAATGGAACCCCTCCACCCAGGAACACCAGGGCTTTTAGCACTGGCAAGTGGAATGGTGCTCAAAGGCACTGAGCGTGCCCAGAGAAAGGATGGAGAGGAGTTCCTGGTGTCTCAGGCTTTTATTGCACAGAAGGAGAAATAAATAATCTAAAGGCTGAAATTATCAGAGATGAAACAAAGTGAAAGGCAGTGATTTTCCCCTCCTCATAATGTCAGAACTGATGTGTGGTGCTGGGGCTAAACTTGTTTTGCTAAAGCAATTCTGAACCATCTGTCCCTTCAGCCAGGAGAGCTGGGCTAAGTGGGCCCAGCTATTTCATCAGGTCTCAGCTCTCACATCAGAAAGGATGTGGGAAATAGCTATGAACAGCTTCTAAGACATAATTTCACAGTTTTACAGAAGAGGTCATTATTCTGCATTACTGCATTTAAATGTGCGATTTCAGTTGTGAATATACTTCATAATCTTCTCGTACTTGCCACTGATTCTGGCCTATTGTCTAATGTCTTAAAATACTTTCTAAGACCTTGGTAATTGAAATGCTGAGGTAGAAAATTACTGTGTTACAAGCAGGGAAATTCATGCCTAGAGGAGAAGTGAATTGACCTGGAAGGTCGCATCCATCCGTGGCACAGTGGAGAGTGGGGCACCAGCTCCTGCTGTCAATGTCACTGCTCCCAGGCAGAGTGTCCCCAGTCACCCAGAGGACATCTGAAATGGGGTATTGCAAGCTTTTAGAGCAGCAACCGTTTTTAGAACTCAATAGGGCTTATAATTGAATTCCTTAAAAGGGTTATACTGTCTTCAGTAACTCATCACTTCCCCGGACTGGCCCTTTCATTTCCATTTTTTCCCCTCAGTTTAGGTAAGGTTTGAAGCCCAGCAATGTCATAGTTTGCGTAAACAAACAAGCCTCCAATACATAAATAGCTATTCACATCCTTTGTGCGTATATTCAAGTATTTCAAAAGGCACCCGTGGCAGCCATTAGCACTTCTAAATGCTTTTTGAAGTAATGGATTGATTTTTTTTTTTTTTTGTGTGTGTGTGTGTCCTTCACTGGAACTGGCTCCCAAATTCCTCTCTGCTGATGAGTGAGGATTGGTGATAGCGGTCCCGCGAGGCGAAGTCTGCGTTCTCCTCCGTGAGCTGCCTGGTCTCCATGCCAACTGTTGCAAAGGATGGTGTCACCACGATCTGCTCCTTGGGAGTTGGCCTTCTCCTGCAAACAGAGAAGCAGAGGTGCCTGCATCACCCCTCGGCTCTGCAAGCAAGGCAGGGGGATTCCAGAATAGGCTAAATCCTTCTCGGTGCCCCTTGGAGGCACAGAGTTAACCTGAAAGCATTCTTCTTAGAAGGCACAGAAAAAATGTTCTCCCTTTCCCCAGATATACACTACAAAATATACGTTTTCATAAAAAATTGGTTTCCTCTTTGGATATTGTCTATGTCAACACCTTCCACACCAAGCAAGAGAAGAAGGAGCACAAACCATTTCTAATGAAAAGTACCCTTTTTATGGTTTCCTAAGCAATTTAAAAAATTGTAATAATTTTTGTAACTTTTAAATAAAACTGGAGATTTTCCTGCAATCTCTTCATCCCAGAAGCTGATTTTAAGAAAACCTTATTGGCATTTTAAATCACAGCTGTAAGACAAATATAGCACTGACTAAGACCTCATCAAGCACCTAAGAGCCTTAGAGGTGTCAAGAACCCTTGGCTGCCTCCAACTCCCTTGCAGTCTAATGGGATTTATTCTTTTTCTCCAATTCATTAAAATATCTTGACTGGATTTCAGGAAAACAGGGCTCAGCAAAAACCTCTAAATTACTTCAATGCAATTTCTTGCACAGCAGTGTAGATGGGCTTCAAAATGACCCCCCCAACTCCCAAGCAGAGTCCAAGGTGTCCTTGTGCCAGTAAGAGGAGGAGCCCTGGCACTAGGATAAGGTGACCAAGCTGGCTGGCTGACCCAGAGATTGCATTCTTTGAGGGGAGAAAAAGGATCAGTTTCTGCCTTGGGCATTCACCAGATCTCCCCTCAGCCTTTCCTGGCAGGGTCTTTGCTCATTGATTGTACTGACCAAAGAACCAAGGATTTTGTTGGTTTGGTAACCCAAAGATAAAATCCCCCTGTGACAACAGCACCTCTCCACACAAGACACAGGAATAGCTTCTTCTTTCCACATGTGGTCATTCTCCATGAAGCCTCACACCTCAGCCAGACTCCTGCAGGGATTTCTGACAACGGGCAGGAGATGAGATGCAACCAAAGAACAAATGGGATGCACCAAAGAACAAATGGGAGGAAAATGCTGTTCTGTCATCACAGAGGCACCGAGCTAAAATGACAGCCACAAACCTGCCTGGGGTGGAAGCAGACAGAACTGCCCAGGATATGGAGCAGCAGGGTCTGGCTCACTGTGCCATGAGTAATTCTGGCAGCATTTCAGCATGGCCCCACTTAGCCTGTTCCCAGTCTTAACTCCTCACCCTTGGCTTGGGCTCGTGTCACCAGTCCAGCAGATGTTGTGCAAGGGGATAAGGGACAATCCCTTACTCAGAATGGGACATGCAGAAAACATTTGTGGTGGTGCATCCCACTCCCCCTGCCCCTTGGGCTGCACTGTGATCTCAGAAATGCTTGTTAGGCCTCAGTCTTGACAAACAGCACCTGGGCTCAGCTCCTCCTGAGCTTATCAGAAACACTGTCTGCTCCAGGGAGCTAATGCTGACAGCTCCTGGGTTTTAATGAATATCCTTGGAAACTTATTTTTCTTACATGAGTAACAACCCAAGTGGAACAACGATTTTGTTATAGAGCATTCAAAGAAAGTTACTGACAAAAAATTGTGGCCAGGATGGAAAATTACTATGACCAAAGCAAACTCTCTTGCTACACTGTGAGGAGTCCAGAGTGAGACCCTTTGAGCTCTCCTGGCCCACAGTGGGCTGAGAGCAGCATCTCCCTCTCAGAGCAGTGAACTCTCAAGTTTGCTTTACTTGGAGGACCATCACCAAATGCCGATGACAGACCCTGGGCTGATTCCCCACTCTTCAAGTTTCAACCCTTTACCTGTTGAGAAGATGAAAAGGAATCATAATTCCATAAGAATCTTTTGTTAAATGGTTTAAATTAAGATATAAATTAAGTGCTGTTATGTCTAAGACCTACTGTGGGGACCTCAGAGAGATCCCTCACTCCTGGCTTCTCTCCCCAACCACCTCTGCTCACCAAAAGCATGTGGTGATGTTATAAGTACTGTGGGCAGACACAGGACCTGGCAAGACAAACCAATGTGCTTAATTGCCTGGACTTTCATTTATTTTGAAGGAGGCAGCAAACTGGCACATATAATGCATGGCAGCTCGTGTGGCACAGTCCTTGCTACAGCGTTCACTCGCCCCAATAAAAAAGAAACCCAACAGCTCTGAGAGAAACTCAAAGCCCACTGCTCAGAGGCAGAGGTGCTCATAGCTGTTACAGGAAACCCAACGTGATGGAATTAATCATTAATAGCATCAAATAAGTTTAACAAAACTAGTTAATAACCAACCAAAAAAAAAAAACCCCAAGGTCTTCTGGTAATCAGAACCCCAAGACAATGCTACTGCAGTCCTATGCAAACTCAATACTGAATGGTTCCTTCACCAAAGACCCTGTTTATCATATTTGCCCCAAAGTTATTGCAGCTCCCCCACCCCGGATTTCCTCTCTGAAGCTCGAATGCAGCTGCTATGTGTGTCTGTTCCACCACTACCAGAGGAATTTGCTTTCACTGAATGATGGGTGGAAGAGAAGGAGTCTCCAATTTCTCATTTCCTTGCAGATTTCCCAGTTCAAGCTGAGCCATAGATTTTGAGCACAGACCTTTGGGGTAAGATAAAGCTTCAGGCACCAAGATACAGTTATCAGCTGATATTTCCACACACAAAGCAGAGGAGACTCCTGCTTCCCCACATACACAGCCAACCATATGCCAGGCTAATGGGAGCAAGCAGCCCTTTTTACCATTAAGCAAGAATAACCCTGAGTATGCAAGAAGGGGAAGAAAAGACTGCTTAGAGTAATGAGCAAGTCAATTCTTCCAGCCCTCTCTGTGCTCATTAGTGGGTCATGGGAACAACGAGCAGTGGGTTGGTCACTGCCAAGTGACTGGTACCAACCTGCATGAAGTGATCAAAACCGACTTAATCCAGCCAAAGAAACTGAAATTTGCTGCTGCTCCTACGGAGAAAAGGCACAAGAAGTCAGTATGCTGCTAATTCTCTCATAATAGCATTACACCACTGAATTTTTGCATAAAATTTCAAACCAGCACGCTTGTTATTAGCCTGCAGTACCCAAAGATTTTGTGATAGTGAGAACATTCCTGCAGCCCTTCCTACATGCTGTGGCTTTTAAACAACTGTCCAGATATGAACCCAAATTTCCTATGGAGAACAGCTATGCATTCCCAGCCTGACAGCTTGTTAAACTCCAGTAAAGCATGAGCAAAGCATGGACACCCACCACAGCACCTTTCACTCCCTGGACTGCAAAAATCCCCACTGCAGGGATGGGGAGACAGGAGGAGCCATTCAGCCAACCTCAGCCAGGGTGGCTGTGGTCTCACCATTCCTTTCCTCTTGTCTGACCCTACACAGAGCTGGCTTAGCTTATTACACCAACACTGATTTCTTTTCTGATTTCTCAGTGGAGTTAGTTTCCTGCACTGGGTCCCTGCAGGGGCAGGGAAGTGCCAGAGCTGGAAGCAAAAGCAGCAACAGAAGTTATGGAGGGACAGGGAGAACTAAGCCCTGTCAGTGCCTGCTGGATTTGGCTTAGGCTGCTGGGGAGGAAGAGAGAGAAGGGATGTGTCAACCACAGGGCATTTCTCCTCCCAAGGACTTCATCTAGCCCCTAATCCAGAGCATCTCTCAGGCCAGTGTCTCCCAGCCTTCCCAGACATAAGGGCTGTTTGATCCTTTGAAGAACAAACTCACAGATCATCAGAGCCTTGTGACTACAAAATAACATTCCCTCACAGCCAAGTAAAAATCAGGCTGAATTTTGAGCATTCACTGCTGACATTTTCAATGCCATGCATTGTTTTACTGTATGCATGAGAATGCACGTGCAGAAGAAACCAAGAAAAAAAAAGTCTAATCATGCTCCTATTTCTCAGATCAGCTTCCAAAACCCTCTACACACTGAGAAATTCTTATTGAAGTAATTTTTGGTAAATATTTCAAAAGCAGATTACAGAAATATAATATAGTGAGTATACAAAGGCAAAAAAGACTCCAACATGTGAAAACATTATTTGTGTTTTGTTTGATATATGGGGGCCATAAACAGCTTGATTAAAACTTATATATATTTCAAAAGATACAAATTATCAAAAGATACTACCCACAGTCTCAGCTCTTTTCTACTATCCCCTACATAGAAGGAAGTCACTCGAGTAGAAAAAGAGCAGTTGAGCAATGTTTGAAAGGTGGTGATTAGTTTTTGGTTTCTCATCATCTGCATTTCTGAAATCCAGTACTTACCTACTGTCTAATGATCTTTCCCCTAAATAAACCCAGGTAGCTATTTCTGCACATGTTGCATATGAACTCAGGCTCTTGATTTTTCTCATCCTGGACAAAAAACTGCACATCCAGGCATGCACTCAGCTGTGCACCTCACACACCTCTGATGGATGGATGGATGGATGGATGGATGGATGGATGGATGGATGGATGGATGGATGGATGGATGGATGGATGGATGGATGGATGGAGGGGTGGATGGAGGGGTGGATGGATGGGTGGATGGATGGGTGGGTGGATGGATACACTCATAAACAGGTGAGGATGCCCACACCATGTCCCTTCAGAGACACAGAGCATTGCAAACCCCCCAGTGGCCTTGCCAAGGAGCTGTGGGCTCTCATGAGCTGCTTGCTGAATGTGCTTCACTGTTTAATTTTGAACTTGTTTAAGCCGATCATGTGCACAGATCTTTCTAATGCCCTCTGCCTGAAGTATTTTTCCCAGATTATGTTCCCAACATATTCAACGTGTTTAGCTCTGGAATCAAAAGGCTCTCTTGTTCCACAGTTATGAATGCTGAGATTTGATGAGACACTCATCATAATTCCCAATATCCTTAAACTTCTCTCAGGTGGGTTTAGATTGATTTGGTTTAATAAAACCTATTTGTGGCAGATTTTTCTCATTTCTGGGATACATTTACAAACTGCCATCCCTATCAAATCTTAGTATCTGGTTTTGCTGCTTAAAGCACAACATAATAATGCAACAAGCACCATGTTCAAACTATCACACTGACGCTAGTTACAGTTAGAATCTAAAAGAAAATTAAACACTCAGAGAGAAAATGTATTAAAATAGCAATGAAACAAATTGTCACCGTTCACTGCGTCACCCGCATATTAAACACAAGAGTTTTAGTCAATTCCTAATTAAGTTAAATTAAAGTTTAATAATTTTTAAGCAGGTTTAATAATACTGAGAAAAAAAAACTCACCAAGAGGGAGACCTGGGCTGACTTGGCCAATGTAGAAATACAGAATAACTGCTGCTCCCAGGCTGACCAGGGTGTAGATCCACTGAATGACAAACATTATGATGAGGGACACAATTGCCTGTTGGAAAGACACAGTTTGGGGTTAGCCCAGAGTCTGGGAGGTAAGACTATGTGAACAGTCAAAGCTCAGGTTTCCATGTTATAGGGAGCCTCGTTTGGTCTCAGTTAGAAGAGGGACAGCACAGGTTTACAGTGTCACCTTCAGCTGTGTGGAGGTAGCCCCAGTGAGCTACTGAGCCCCAGAGGCAGCATGGGTCTCTGCCTGGGCTTCTCCAAGAGAAGTATCCTGAGGCTCACCAGCTCAGGAGATTTGGCTCAAGTTGCATACAAACAGGGGCAGAGGTAGCATCTCCATGGGAGATGTTTGGAACAGCAAGGGGCAGCACACAAAGAAGAGCTAAAATGGTCCCAACTGACACAATCAGTGAAGCTCAAAGAGGGCCGAGGGGAGAGGAGTCAGGATGAATAAACACATCCAATTTTTGCTCTTCTGATTTTATTTTGCATTGTCAATCCCATCCCAGCTCTGTTGCAACCTCCTCCCGAGCTGATTATTGACAGGAAACCAAGTTTGCTTTAATGGGCACACCCATCATCTCCAAAAGCAAATTCCCCTGCAAAGGCAGAGCTGATGGCTCTGCCATGACATGCACTTGGGAGCCACAATAGATACAAGCCCAGAGATGGCATCAGCACACAACCTCCTAAAGAGGTCAGCCTAAAGAGGGGCCACCACTCCAAGCCCACCCCTGGTGCTGCAGCCCAGTGGGACCCCTCACCCAGAGCTGGCTGCTGGCAGCAGCAGTGGTGAATTTGAAAAGCAGGTGTCCAACTCCATCTGAGGATTAAACTAACGGGGTTTGTTGGGTTGTTTGAGTGGGTTTGTTACATTTTATGCACAGCTATGAAATCCTCAGCCACGCAGCAAAGCTATATGGCTCATTCATTATGCATATCTGACCCTTTCCCTGTCATCTGTCCAATAATCCATCTTCCCAAGATGAATTTAAGTGTCTTAAACTTCTCAGAAACTTGAGGCAGAAGCTATTTAAAAGTTATTTAAAGTAACATGCTGCTGGAATGCTCTCCTTTCCTCCCTCAAAAGATGGAATTTCATAGCCAGGCTGCTGGTATCAGGAAGTCAGCACTGATGAAACCCCACCCCAAGCTTGCAGAACCTGGCCCATTAATAAAAGCAACACAGCTTTGAAGATGGTGTCTCAGTCCATTACACAGCAAGAAAAAGCAGGCTGGCACACAGGGAAAAGAGAGACACGGATTTTTTCCTGCCATGCATTCATGCATCTTTATAGTCCTAAGACTCCAGACTTTGAATTTGTACTTTTGAGTTGGGTTGGGGCTTGTTTGTTTGTTTGTTTGGGGTTTTTCCTGTTGATATTTAATTTAATATGCCATTAGCTTTCCCTGAATTTGAACTGCTGGATATGTGGTACCTTAAGTATTTAGTTCAGGTGACCTGGAATACCAGAATCAAAAGCCACTATTAAAGGTACTGGAGTATTTACACTGCAGTATGTGATGAAGGTCCTTCTGTTTTCTACAATCACAAAACACTGCTCAAAATAAAATTACTTACACCAGCAAAGGAAATCCAGTGACTGAAAAATCTGGAGTAGAAGGATTCTGGTATTTGCTGAATTCCCAGTTCTGGATTTTGTTGCTTTATAGATGATTCTAAAGAAAATGAAAAAAAAAATTAGATCTATAATGTGGGTTTTTTTCCTCTATTTTACATTATCAGATTCAGGAAGCAAAGCAAACATTCTAGCTGACTTCTGGGTGTGATAGAGTTAAACCAAAACCTCTAAAATGAAAACTGAAAAGAAATGCAAGGAAAAAACCAAAAAGTTGCCAGCTCTGCTACTAAGTCCATTTGAAGGCTGCATCTGTCTATCTCTGTCTCAGTTTCACAATTTGTGGAATAAGAAAAATAATACTTTCCTCCCTTAGAGGGGTTTAGGAAGCTTAACTGAGTAATGCTGATGAAACACTACAGCACTGGGAATGACAAACTCACAAATACCCACATCACCAACAGAACAAATTCAGATCTTCACCTATGGATTTTGAATTACAAACTCTACCCGTGTCGTGGAGACCACTGCATTAAGATAGCCTGAGTTTTAGAGTCACACAGCTCCAACCATCCTACCCCACACCAGGATGAAGCAAATCCCAGGATACACCTAAACCCTTTTTAATGTACAGCATTCAGCATGCCTGTGAAGAATTATGAGTATATCGTAAACAACCCAACACTAAATTTAGTCCTGCCTGCTTGCCTGTGATTAATCTTCTGTAGGAAATTGCATTGGAACTTCTCTTGTGATGCATTGCAATGAACTCTACCCTCACCTGGAATAAATGATATTATGGCCATGAATCACTGAGTGACAGCCCCATATAAAGCTCGTTTCATGCCTGCCTTCAGGAAAGCACTGAGAGGACCAAGGTTAGAAACAATTTCCTCTGAACATGGAGATGTCCATCTCCTGCAGCCCTTACCTTCTCCCCCTGGGCCAGGGAGCATCATCACTTCACTGCAGGGCTGTTCCCTCTGCTCCAGCCTCCTGGGTATGTGCTGGGAATCCACAGGAGGTGATGAGCCCAGACCTGCATCCCACTGACCGCCCTGCTCATCCACATCCTGCTGCCTCTCAAGGGGCTCTGTGCTTTCACCCCAGCCAGACTGAGCCAGGGGAGCATCCTGATGGAGATCCAGGAGAAAGCTGTCCTGTAGTGTCTGCTTGGCCGGCTTCTTTGCCTTCTTCTGTTTGCCCTTTTGAGTTAAATTCTCAGCTCCTTCTCTTTTGCAAGTACTTGGCTCACTAAAAAATGGTTTAAAAAGCTGGTCCATGTCTTTTTTGAATTCCAGCAACGTGCCATTTGATCTGCTTTGAATTACCCCATCTGCTGCACGGCTGGGGGGCTTGTTGAAAGTTAAAGGCTGGGAAGAGTGAGCAGGTCTAGCAGTTCCCATCTGGGTCTCTTCAGGTTTCTGCTGAAAGTTGTAGCTCAAGGATAGTGAGAAATAGGAATAGTCCACAGCAATATACGTCAGCATGAAGTTGATGGTGACTATGGGAGCAAGAACATTCACTTGCCCAATGAAGACAAAAGCCATGGTGATGAGACTTGTTAAGCAAATTGCAGCCACTGGAGTCTTGTTGGGGCCTTTCTAGTTCATAAATAAAATAAAATTACATTTAAATTAATAACCATGAACCTCGCCATGAGGATTCCCCACTTGCTCAGCTGCCCTGTGTGGTTACCTGGGTTGTCTGCTACCCCCCTAGTCATGAAATACATGCATGCATGTGCAAACAGAGGCTCACAGGCCTAATAAATTAAAGAACAGACTGGAAGCCAAAAGCTGTTGAGCTCCCACTTCATCCCTAAGCCTTATTCAAGCTTTGTCTTTGGTAAATTCATTCACTCTCACTCATATCTCCATGGTAAAACAATGTCATTAAAGCAGCAATAAACCTTCAGAAAGATTTGTGGGGCTTGTGGGAAGTCTGGCAGTAAAACGTGTTAATTAGAGTTAACTGTTCATCTCTAATTGTTCTACAGGACTCTGCATCACTGCCTACCCAGAAGGCTCCCTCATGCTGCCCTTGGAAAAGCTCTGCATGGAGCAGTGCCACCTGCACAGCAGCAGCTTCTGTCCCTGCCCTGAGTGCCAGCTGAGCTGAGCCCATGGTCTGCTGAGCCTCTGCAGGTGGGGTTCCCCTCCTTCCATGCACCCCAGCAGCAGTGGAGCAGCAGTGAGGATGGGCAGGTGGGGAGGCTGGGGTGGCAGTCAGCCCCAGCAAGGCCAGGTATGTGTCAGGAGGGAAGGCAGCCAGGAGAAACACTGCCTGCTCCTGTCCTTTGGGACTGGGTGAAGGCAGGGAAAGGAGAAGAGGCACAAATCAAAGAGCATTGGGAGTGGAAATACCTACCCCATGAACTTTAACCCCAGGTCTGACATACCCTTCCTTGGACCAGGCACCATCTTGCCATTTTGCCACCTGACAAGCCTGTGCAAGCTGTGTAAAGACTTTGCTTAAAAATATCTTACAAAATATCTTACAAAATATCTTCAGTTTTCACTTAACTGCATTTACTTCTTTAATAAACACACTGCTCAAATGGAAACTATTTCTGTTTCCTCCGCTCTTACTTATTAATAGAAAAGGGGACAAGTTCTGGACCATTACATCTTTTCAGAATGAACAAAAATACATCTCAGGGCCAAAGGAACACAGATCTCAGAAAGCATCTTCAATATCAGAAAGATGTACTGAGATGGGGAACAGATGGGAGGATCTCAGGTTGCATCTGGCTTGGATTTAACTCCACAGAAAACATTTGTGTCCTTCCCATCAGCTGGGGTTATGGTGACCACACCACCTTCTTCAACCATGAAAAAGAAAAACTGATGTGGAGTAGATGGGTAAGGACAAATTAAATGTATTTACTCTCCATAAACCAAATCTAAACAATTCCCAATGTGGAGGAGAGATGGAAGGGGGAAAAGTGATCTGCCTTTGATTTCTCACCTCTTTTTGAGCCCTTCCCATCATGGCACTCTGCCTGGAGTTCAGAGCAGAAAATTTGACATAAAGACAGAAAATAATCAGAGAAGAGAGGGAATCAACTTTGCTAAACCACTGAAAATTTCACAAGAGTTACCAAGTAGAGAACAGCTTATTCTAGGATCACCTGAAAACTGCCTTCAGGAGCTGGAAGTTTTTGCAGTCATTATTGTTCCTGATTTCCCTACAATTATTACTATTATTTTTGCTATCATTATACCTTTTAGTTTAGAAAACTGCTTTGAGAAATATAAAATACCAGAGATAAAATTATTATATTTATAAAATATTTAAATATTTTAAATATTCATAAATATCAATACTGAAAAATATTTTTCTGTATTTTTAAGCCACTCAGAAGGAGCAAAGCATCATAAGCCTTTTCCAGACACTCTGTACAGACAGTTAGATACTGCAGATTATTGAGAGTGATGGAATTATTTTCTCCCTATTCAGAAAAAGGGAAAATCATGTATGGATGTATAGCCCAAGACTGCAGAGTCCTTGGTGACTGATATCAGTGGAATGACTCGTGCATAAGGACTATTCATGAAGCAAGGAAAAAGCTCCTTGTCATATTCCAAGCAAGACTTTGTTTCAAAGCCTAAAGCTTAGAAGACCCTGAACTTAACCTTTCAAATCTATTCTTTGTTTAAGTTTAATAGTGTCCTGAAGGCACCTTGTCTTACAAAGAAGTGTCCTCTTCTCCACTGCACACAGACTGAATCCATAGCATCACAGCTGGTCACACACTCTGCTCTGAGGTACCACAGAGGACAGGAACAGACCAAAGGAAATGTACAGGAAAGAAGAAGAAGAAAGAAAACATAAAAGGTAAAGAGACAGTTACCATGATTTCACCAAGTGCTGGGACAAAAGCTTCAGGCTTCTGCCCTGGACAGGAGGGCAGAGGAGAGGGAGGCACTTCCTTCACTCATAGCTGGGATCAGCACCAGCATGGATAAGGTGTTTGCAGAAAAACCCCACAGGCACAGTGATATCAGAAGGGCCTGTCCTGCTGGGGACATCCTGAAGAAGTGGGTCAGAGGGGGAGGGGAGTGATGGCAGCCCAGGAACACTCTGTGTGTGCTGGGGCAGGCACAGAGCCCCAGGCCAGGGCACACGGGGGGTGAGTGAGGTGCTGGCACTGCACAGAGCCAAACCCCGTGGGAGGGCTCAGAGCAGAGGCAGTGCACACTGGGACAGGCACGGAAAGGACAACAGACAGTTGGATGCTTGGTTTTTTTCATAAAACCACCCATTTCCTGGCTTTTCTGCCTATGCATGGGATACCAGATCCTGAGCTTTCCCCTCCCCGCATTTCGTGCATGCCCCATCTCACTCTACAGACACATGGAAATCTTGGCTTCTTAGGCTCAGGTGAAGGTTTGACAGCAATCCTGGAGAAAGGATGACTAACCCCATGTCCAAGGAAGGCGAGCATGGGGATCACATTCTCCTGGGCGATGCACTGCAGGATCCTGGGTGCTCCATACAGCCCTCCCATGCAGGAGGCCAGGGATGAGATGTACAGCCCTAGCAAGAATAAAAAACCCACCAAGGATACCTGGAAGAAGTGGAGAGAATGCAAAGTTCATCATGTTATGCCTTCATCATGTTATGCCTTAAAGACACCCAAGCAGTCTTAAATACATGTATTTTATGAGATCACATATATTTTCTAACATTGTTAAATGAACAGAGCAAGCCCTGGGAAAGCAGCAATTTAATTGGTCTGTGGTATAAAGTACAAGCAATTAATACAGGAAAATTATCCCATAAAAGTAATTTAATACTGAACATCCTGTACCGACAGAACCATTTTACAAGCTCATATCCAAGAAATTCTTTGTCACTTGGAGCAGCTGCAGCAAAGCAGCAGCTATTAGATTCCCCTTAAGTAACTGGAAGTGAGTTTATTTCAGGCAAGATCTCTTATATACAGAGCACATCATACAGGAAAAGCTGCCCAGGCTTCCCACCATCCAAAACAGGAAGACAAACCCCTGTGTCTCAGAGGGAAAAACCAATCCTGAAGGGAAACCCACAGTAAAACCAAATCAAAATCACCACTTAAGTAAATGGCATCTCAAAAAACACGCTCCGAAGGATGTAATACAATGACCTTATTTTCCTGTCTTCAATGAGGAAAGAATTTCCTTTGGCCAGCATGAAACATTAAAAAGAAAAAATTTAAAGCCATAGTGCTAAGAAGACTGGTTTTAGAACTGGTTTTTGAAGCCCCCTTTCGGGCTGGGAGCATCTGCTGCAGGTGTGGAGGGAAAGGAAGGACAGCTCCTGGTCTGTCACATAGAGCTGAGGGCTGGGGTCCCCCTGGGCAGGTCCCCACTGTCAAGAGCTGCAAGCACAGAGAGCATATCTAAAAAACCCCACCCAAATACACAAAACCCCACAATATAAACATTGTGCAAGAAAGCTTTGAAATGGGAGTGCTCTTGGCACTGCAGTGTAAGGACCTGGAGAGAAAAAACAAGGAAAACAAGGTCTAGGGTCACCTGAGACACCCCCAAGTCCTGCAAGACCACAGAGGTCTGACAGCCAGCAGCCAGGCACAGAGAATGGCAAGGCATGGGGGTAACTCCAGCACAAAGGCCAGGCAGAGAGGAAAACCCCACATTTTGGTCCAAATCCAACATGCCCATACTCCTCTGAAGTGAGTGATGGAGTTGCAGACAAACATCTGTGGCAGAGGATGTCACCAACTGCAGGTTCCCTGCATCCCAAATGTCCTTTGCTCCCACCTCTCCTTCCATGGAAAAGAGGATCTAAATGAGCACAGGTCCTCCCAGCTTCTGCCCCCATTAAGTCAGGTGGCACATGCTTTATTAGGAGGAATTACAAACATTTACATGGCTGAAGATGATTCAAGCTACATCTGACTTTTTTTTTTGTCTACGAAATCTGCAGGCAGCAAAAAGGAGATTGGGTAAAAAGCCATCAAAATCTTGCTGTTGGGGAAGGATGTGAAATTAACATCACGATCCAGAACCGCTCAAACTTCCTACCACAACATTTCCCCATGAAAATCCACTTGGCCTTGTGAATTGTATCTTGTGGGACAGAAGGAACCTGAGGCAAAGATGAGCAGATAGCAGCTCTCCTTAGACCAACAGACAGACACTCAGTGGGGAATCCTCCCTTCCCTCTCCTCTAATCCTACCCTGCTCTGAGAAATACTCGGAAGAAACAAACAGTTGTGCCAGACATCATATATTATTTTAGCTGCCAAAAATGCTTGCATTTAAATGTGCTACTTGACATTCAAATCAGGGTTAGAGGGGAAGAGTCCCTTTCACTGAGGCTGATGAAAGGTTTTGCTAGGAGTTTTGAACATAGAAAGTGTGAATACATTGCAAGGAATTGGCAGTTGGAGCTCATTAGAAGTGAAATTACTGAATCTCATTTTTATGTTTACAAAGCCAAACAAATATTGTAACAGAGAAAAGCAGCCAAGTGCTCGTTCACCTGTGATAGAAAGGGAGAGTTTGGAGGAGAAATGATCTCTCCCCCCTTCCTCTCTCCAAAGTCATTAAAATCTAAAGCATCTTGTAATAACTCAAAGAAGAAACATGAATCTTGCACCATTTGTTTGTTCTGTAGTAGGGGAAAGAAAATTGAATTTGCTTTTTCAGAGGAGGGGGTGTTTGCTTGTTTATTTTTTGTATTTGACATTATTAAATATCTTCTCATTCATTACTAGGAGATTTTTCATTTTCCCCCTGAGGGTTCTGAAGTCAAAACACAGCTTTAACAATCTCTTTCTCTTCAGCAGGTTCATTTAAAGCTGATTCTTTTGGTTACTCCACTTTTTGTCCATTAAGTCATTGACATACAAAGAGGTTGCCTTAAAGAAGGCAGGTTCATTCTTTTTTTTCCTGAAACAGAGGTGGGTTTTTTTTTAACCTCAGCAGGTAGTGGCAGAGTCCCACCAATTATTGGGAGTTTATTTGGGGGGGGGTGGAAGAAGTTTAGAGCTGCAATTACTTAAGAAACAAAACCAGACTTTCAAATTTATATTTTTAGACTAAAACCGTGTTACAGATCAAACTATGTAAACTTCTCAACTTCAAATGAATCACAAAAAATAGTGCAAAAAACACAGTGAACCCAGGATTTTGGATAATACCAACTAACAGAAAATCAGCCCTTCTATGTCCCATCCAAAGAAAGACAATGGCACACACCAAAATCTCTCTTTTTAGAGGCCTGCAGTGGTAAGGCTCATTGTGTGTTACACTACAATCCCCCTTCATGTGTGGAATGTCTTGAGTTTAATAATCCAATTGCTCACCCTGCAATTACAGCCCGCTGGATATGGAAATGGGAGCCTTGCTTGACTTAGTAAAGATAAGCAGGGGGGTTCTGCAGAGATTTCAATTTGGTCTAAGCTTTCACCAACGAGAAAGGAAACATGGAATAAAATACAGCATTTATCATTAGACCACATTACCATACTTTAGCTCTTAAAGCTATTGCTGGGTGATAATGCCAAGATTTGGCATTACGGGATATGCTGGTGAATGCAAGGCTATTCAAATCAATTGTACACTGGGATTTGCAACAGGGAAATCCCCCTCCATTTTAATGAGGGTTGTGTACCCAAATTCCTTAGGCTTTTGAAAAACTCTAGCATTCAGTAAGGCAGATGGCAACCTGAAAGCACCATCATACAAAAGCACAAGTTACCTTCTCTGCTATCATGAAGTCATAGCGCAGTGACTGACGGGTACAAATGGCTCCCAGCAGAAAAACGAAGACCATGTACAGAAACCACCTGCAAACAACAAAAATAAACCAATTTCCTCACAGCAAGACAAGACCATTGACAATTCTGCCACTGGGACAGCCAGGAGACAGTCAAATGCCCACAAGATGGGTCTTCAGTCACTCTGCATGGCTCCTGAATGATTTAGCTTCAGAGATGAATTTGGTACCAACCCATTTTACTGCATGACTTCAGGTAGCCCTGAGGGGAAGCTGCCCACACTCCTCAGGTGTGCAGCAGGGAAATATCCCAGTCCTAGGGACACATTTTTTAGTAGGGCCTGTAGCAAAATGCCTGGGGTAATGGTATGAACTAAAAGAGGGCCAATTCAGACTAGCTGTAAGGAACAAATTTTCTGCAATAAGGGTGGTAGAACATGGGAATAGGCTGCCCCAAGAGGTGGTGGATGCCCCATCTCCAGAAACATTCAAGGTCAGGATTGACCTTGAATGTTTCCTTGGGGCAATCTGATCTGGTTGAAGAAGTCTCTGCTCATTGCAGGGGGTTGGACTGGACAGCCTTTGAAGGTCCCTTCCAGCCCAAACCATTCTGTGATTCTGTGACTCTGCAGGTACACAGGTCCCCCCATCTGGCAGCAGCACTAACAGCACAGCCAGCCTGCTCTGCAGCCTCAGCCAGGATCCTCTTCTGGAGTTCTGGCCTTTCATACTCAGACTGGGGGATTATTTTGTCTGTAAAGCCCAGACAGCAGAGAAGGGAATGACCACAGCCTTGGATAGATGGATTCATGTGATACTTCTGTGCCCTGTGGAATCCCCCCTCTTAAAACAAGCACAAATTCCAGCAGGAATGCCTCCAAATATTGAAGAATCTTCCTTCCTGACTGAACATTGGTACACAATTAAAAGAAACCATTTCAAAGGCAATTTAGATGGCAATAAAAGCAGGCAGGAAAACTTACCGAGGGTTTTTTGGGGGTTTTTTTTTTTTTTTTTTTTTTTTTTTTTTTTTTTTTTTTTTTTTTTTTGTGTTTTTTGTTTTTTTTTTTTTTTAATATGCAGCAGTGGAAAGTTCTCCTGGAAAGTAGCATTTCCTTGGGAAGAGCATGACTTAGTGATGCAGGGCCTCTGTTTCCCCTGTCTTGGGGGAGAGTAGGTCTCACCTCTCTTGGCCTCATTTGCCCAGCAATAAAAAATACAAAATTTTGATACTTCTTTTCTATTTATATAGGAAAAGAACACAAAGTGGAGAAAAAAAAATCAACCTCCCTCCACTTTGAAATCAACAGCAGTGAATGACAAAATCATCCTCCTCCCAAGCCTTGGAGAACTCTGCATTCCACTCTGGGATAGCCAGGCTGCAGCACAAACACCCCAGCACCAGCCCAGATCCAGCCAGCAGCAGAAGAACAGAGTACATCCTCACTAACAAACATCTCCCACCCACCCAGAGGATGTGGAGATAATGGATGATGATTTGAATGAGAGCCACGGTTTAATTTTCCAGATGGCTGAGTAATGAAAGGCTGATGGGAATATGGAATGGATTGGTCACACTCAGGGCAGGCTCCAGAGCAAATTTTCCCCAATCAATGACTTACGAGGTGCCAATTGCAGCCAGAGACCCCAGAGGGATGTTGGAAGAAGGCTTCTGGAGATCTCCACTCATATTGAACCCAGCCATCACACCTGCATTTGCAGACACAAGTGCAATTTAGAGTCAATCTAAGTTATGGTATATATAATACACATTGCAACATGTAATATAATTTAATCAATCAATTCATTGATTGTTTCAGAACAGTAACTACATCACTTCATTGCACTGCCACACAGACAAATATTGGCTCCCATCAATTGCTTGGTAAAAAACTGTTCATGTCTCTAGCAGAAGCAAGTCACCACTAACATGTCAAAGAAGCCTCTGTCTGGTTTGAACAATGCTGGAGGGGAAGCAGCATGTGAACAAAACCCATCTTATCCTCATACAAACCTAAGAGGAGACAATGCTGCCCAGTTGTTGAAAAGAGAAATGCCACTGTTCATCAGGGCAGCACATGCAGCAGGTGGTACAACCCCCAGACCAGATCCATTGCAGGTCCCTGCATTCACAGGGGACAGCCACTGCCACAAAACAGAATGTCCTGTCCATATTAAATGATGATCACATTAGCAGAGGGAATAACAGGGCTCTCAGCACGTAGGTGGCACCTTCCAGCCAAGGGATCTGCTTTGGAAGCAGGCATTATCTCTGCCTTGCAGATAGGAAAACAGAAACACTGAGAGGGCAAGTGATTGTCCCAGTGTCACGTAGAAAACACATGGTAGGACTAAGAATAAAATACTGAACTGTTATTTTAGGCCAGAGTACAGGGTATTATACAATCAGGGACAGTCCTTAGCCTAAAAAATTACCATTTCAAGAGGCAAGAGAGGGAAACAGGATGAGACAGAGGATTAGAGTCTCTACACTAGGACTAGAAAGCCAAGGTAAAGATTGGTTAAGGGGCTTTGTCCATAGCTGAAGGAGGAGTCATACCAGACTTGTCAAGAAAACAAGAGACTCCCTTGTCACATTATGCCAAAAGTTTTCTTAGAAGACTTCAGGTATGTGCTATAAATAAAAATAAATAAATAAAAAATCTGTAATTTAGAATCCTGATGAGAATTTGGACACTTTGAAGGCAGGACCAAAGACCTTAGGACACTAACATCTGCCCATCACTGTCCCCCCTGGATGTCACACTAATGTCTCCATAAGGACACGTGGGCCAGGAGCCAGCCAGCAGTGCTGATGGCACGGTCCCTGGGGCCAGGGTGACATCAGGACAGAACAATGGGAAGGAGGATGCCAGCCCCATGGCACTCAGCATCTGGCAGCCCCTGCAGCAGGGGACTGACCACACGCCAGTCCACCATGGCCACCGAGGCCAGCAGCCACTCCTCATGTTCAGAGGGCATAAGAATGACAAAGTCAGTCTCTGCAGCTGCAAATCTGAGTGACTACAGCTCCAAATCAGCAACAGCCCACTGCATTTTAAAGCTCAAACACAGATTGCTGCTTGGAAGGGCTTTTTCCCAAGATGAAGGATAGACAAGAGCTGTGGGACCAATCTCAGGGTAAAGGGGACAAACCCAAACCAGCCAGATGGATGCCCTATTCCCTATTCCCTATTCCCTGTCATTTTTGGTATTTGATGGGCTATCAGCAATGGCTGGGTTGCTAATCATGGAACACAAACTCTGCTCTGCTCTGTCCCAGGCTTTGCTGTCCATCTTCATAGCACCATCTCCACATCTGCTCAAAGGGAATTGTAACACCTCCCCTCTTTGCTGCTCTGCCATGAGGACAGCATACAAATTAGCACAAGGCACTCTCATGCTGCCAAACACATCCAGGGCTTTATTTATTTATTTATTTATTTATTATTAATGCTTTTTCCTTGATAATCTTTTTTTTTTCCCCTTGATCAGTCCACTCACCAGCCATCTTTTCCTGTCATCTCCACCATGGAGCCAGAGCCCTGACAACCATTCCCTGGTCCCCACAGAATCCTGGCATTCCTCAGCTCCTGGAAGAGCTTTTCCTCCAAATTCAGACCAGATTTGAATCCTTTACACCATACTGAAAGCATTACAAATCGAGTTCTTAATTTTCTCCTGGAAGAATATTTTGTGGGTATACTTCTGAACAGCACAGCTAAAAGCCTGTCAGCTGCTCTGGTTTTCTCTAGATAAAGATTCCATGCAATGTTCAAGCCCTGCTCCTTTCAAACAGTTACACAACAGGCTTAGCTAGAGGTAAGAAAAGTTAGGAAGGCAGAAGTCCATGGGAATGGTCACAAATATGCTAAATAAATCTCTATGAAGCACTCTTTGATGACATGCTACTTTGCAATTTAGAGACAAAGCAGAAAACTCAGAATTCTCTGAATTTTTCTTCCAAAGGGAACAAACTATTGTCAGGAGGACAGCTGTTAATCTCATGTGCTTCTTGGCCAAGTTTCTCAAACATCTGGCACCACCTTTAAATCTTCCAGCTTGAGTCACCTCTTCCTCATCCAAACTCCTTCCTCAGCAAAGCACTGGGGAAACACCAAAATGGCATTTTCTGGACTGAACATAAAAAAGTTGAAGACGTGAGTCATCGGCACAGCGCTGACTGCACAGCCTGGGCTGCCTCATTGCCTCCCTCCCACAGACCCAGCTCAGGAGCAGCCAGGAGATGACTTCCCAGAGCCCACATAAAGAGGATCTTGGGGCTGATGCTTGACCTTCTGCCCAGCAGTGACCAGGGGTCACACCCAGGCCACTGCACACCACCAGCTTCTGTCAGGGCTCCCAGGAGGTCACCCGAGTTTCATGGGCACCACAACCAAAGGTCAAGGCCATCACAGAGGGAAGTAACTCAGATATTCTCAGCCACTCAGGCCAAAGCCATCTCCTCTGTGCTGCAATTGTGACTCTGACACGACCACTGCAAAGGTGTGGACAATCTGCTAGTACAGGTGTATGGACAATGCCAGAGCCACCTCTCCACCACCAGCAGCCTTTTAAACCCTTTGAGTGAACAAGTTTTCCTCAACAAATCAGTCCTTCCTCTGAAAATGCTCTTTTTTCTTTCAAGTTAAGAACATGTATGGCAGGCAGCTCAGACACAGAACCATCACAACACTCCTTGCAGATTCCTTCTGCATGTTCTCCCTAGCAGTCAAGGTAGGAAGAAATGGGGATGTTCCTTCCATCAGACACAGGCCTATCCCTAGGGAAATGGCCAATCCCTTCTGAACTCAAGCAATCATATCTGCAGATTGTCCATGGAGAAAATGATCCACCTCTGTTTCAATGAGATAGCAGGCTGGATTTTCCACACTGGCTATTATCTTAGAGAGCAGCAGATAGTGACAAAGCTTCTGGACAAAGAAGCATGAAAACACAGTCAAGCCAGCCAGGAAATTATGGCTGAGACAGTCTGTACATTGCTGCTATTCCCAGTGTAATCTGGTCCTGGGCATCATCCAGGCAGTGGATATGTGCATGAGGGGACCACCTACACTGTGTGTCAGGCACAGCCACCAGCCCCACCAGCCATGGTTTATAGCTGCAGATATCATCACTCTAGCAAACGCCCAGTGCATTTTTCAGTGAACCTACCATAAAATATAAAAGGTGTTTTTTTTCCTTCACCCAGGAGGTGAAGAATGGAAAATCTTAGATAAGGCTTGTAGCTAATTTTTTTAAAGGGCCAGCTTCTCCACTGATGTAAGCTGGCACCTTGCCACAGACTTCAATGGAGTTGTGCCAGTTTACATCATCTGATAACTTAGCCCAAAACTTCTAAATCTATTTGCTGTCATTTTGCAAGTGCCAGATATGGTTTATTTCAGAACTGGTTTCTGTGCAGTGATATTTTCCACTAACGCCGCTTCAAATGACATCTTACTTTCTTGTATCACAAGACAACACACTTCTTTCATTAGACAAAAAACCTTGGGGATTTAGTAGAAGAACATTTTTTGCACAACAGAAACAGCATTTATCTTAATTTTAAAAATGCACTGACGGCTGCATGGCTGCTGCTGGGAGCTGGCTGTGGGCAGGCAGCTCCCGAGACTCCCTCCCTGCTGAAAAGCCCTGGCTGGGTGGGTATCCAAGTGTTCACCTATCACAGCACAGCAGCAAAATGTGTGCATTGAGAAGGTATTTACAAACATGCAGAAGAACAGCTGGCTAATGCACAGCATCTCTACAGGGGCATGTTCACATCTTCCACAGTGTATCGCAGGCTTTTGACTGAAGCCAGCAAATCTGAGTCTTCCGTGCCCGTGCTCTCCCATTTAGGCCAGCTCTAGATGTGTGTTTTGGATCTCTTGGCTACTTCCCTGTGATTAAATGACAAATTTGGGTGAATTAGGCCAGCTGCACTGAACACTTAGCTGAAATGGTTTAAACAGCTATTGCACAGGTAGCAAACAGACCAGCCTCTGCTTACCAGTGCTCAACCATAAAACTGGGCTAACTTCACTTTCATTGCTGCAGTCATTCCAATAAAACACAGAGGAACAGAGAGAACAACCTGACCTGGAGCAAAACACCCCGAGGAGGATGCTCCTAGAAGGCAGAATGATGCTACTGGTCTGCAAAAGGCTGGGATGACCATCCCATGCCCATCAGTTGAAGGATGTCCCCAACTGCTCCTCCTGCCTGTTTGGTCCTGGCAAGGGTCTCCCCCCAGGTCCTGCTCATCCTTCCTGAAGTGGCTGCCCCTCTTTGCTGTTACAGCTACCAGCCTGCATTTCAGACATTTCTGTTTCACTGCTGTGTCTGCTGAAAATGGGCAACTTACAACCACTTTTCAGTATACCCCAGAGACCAAATCTAAACTGGCTGAATTCAGATAGCCATCTCAGAGACAGAGGAAGAAGCCTATCCTGAAGAGATCAAAACAGTTTCACTTCAAAGAGGAACATTTCATCTCAAAAGGCCCAAACAATTTGTTTCACAATTTCCGAAACATTCTTTTTTTAAAACTTTGTTATCAAAATAGCATCTTAAATTGTAAGCTAGCATATGCTAAAAATTAAAAATAGTAAACACAACATTTTATAATTAAAGATAAACAGAACATTGCTGTGGGTCAAAGAACTGTTTCAAACTGGCTCAATGTAACCCCTCAAAACTAAACAGCATGTTGTTTTGCTGAAACTGTCCCCAAATTTCTGTTGGACCTCAAGGTGAAGGATTTTCTTCCAGTGCTTCAGCCAGGTCACTGTGGGGGTTCCAGCAGAGGTGGGTGCCACTGGGGGGTGGTGATGGGGAGGACCACAGGCTGGAGGGGACAGCCTGGGAGCAGTGCTAGCCTGTCCCTGTCATTCCTCAGTGCCACTTGCTCACCCTCTGCATCACACTGCCTGCCCTAAACAGCAGCACTGGCAGCAGAGCAGTCTTGACTCCCATCCTAGAAACTTCTTAATCAGACCACAAGCTCTTCCATGCAGAGCACCAAACACAGCCCTGCATTTTATGAGGCTCCTGAACTCCACAGTGCCCCGAACAGCAGTGACAGGAGTGATAGAGATGTTATATGGTACCACTGGCACTGCTACTCTGAAGGAATAATTTCAATCCTGTAAATAACCAAGCAATTAAAAAGAACACATGAAAAAGCTGTGTTAACAACCAAAGTAATTATACATCATCCCAAACTGTATTTTCAGAGAATGTTTGACATTACTACTGGTATTACTACTGCTAACTAAACAGAGCAACAGGCTGCCAGGGCTTTAAACAAATTGTATCTATTAGCTTTGGCATTCTTCCTAGCAGCCAAGCATTAGCAGTGACAAAAATCATTTATATGGCTAATCACGGTCATTTTCTGCACAGTTTTGTCATAACTGTTCCTTCTTCTATAACCAAGGAACTGGAGAGAAAAAAAAACATGCTTTCCTACACCAGTGACAGAGCTCATGAGAAAGTTTTTTTCCTCTTGGGGACTCATTTGGGCCAATGAAAAATGGCAACAAAAAAGAGGGCAGAAGACATCTCCATGGTGCCAATAGTTCAGGAAGGTGAGTTTCCCAGAAGGAAGTCTACAGAGGCAATAGCCAGCCTGATAAGGTGGGAGAGAGGAACTCAAAGAAAAATTTGAAGTCCTGCACTAGGTACACCTGACAAAGTGACTTCTGCTACCAGACCATTTCTCCAGTCCCATCTGTTTCACAAACACTTTCTTTTGTCTCCTTGTACCACAGCAATTCTGCAACTTCCAGTGAATTGCTTAGAGCTAATCCTCTGAAAATGCATTCTGTAATCCAAGGATTCATCACTATGGAAACTGCTTATGATCAGTATTTTTTATAGCTTAAAACACCCGGTATCAACAAAAGGTATTGTAACTTCAGCTGATAGTTACAGCATTCCCACTGGAGATTGTCAGCTCTGGAAAGGGGACGTGCATCTTCCTGGTAATTTAAGGGAATGAATGATATGAAGGTATCTAATTAAGCTTATAAATATGAGCTCTGCTGAGATGCAAGGATGACCCTGTGATGCCATGCAGCGAGTGGTGGGTCCATCATGGGCAATGGCAGCAGCCCAGCTCAGCCACCTGCTAAGGTAAGGATGAGAGAAAGTCCTCCTGTGCTCTTCCCACTCTCCCAGTGCAATAAATTCATAAGGCTCATCTGATTTGATAAATCCTGATCAGTTCCTTGAAATAGGATTGATACCTTCTGCCCTGACAGCATTGGCCAAGATCAGTGCCTGAGCCTTGTCCTGGGCAGGGAAGGATTTGCAGGACCACATCAACCCACAGAGGTCACCAACAGTTTCTAACCACAGAGACAGAAGAAAGAGTACATTCAAGCAAACAAGACAAGAGTGCAAAAAATTTGAGATGCTGGAGGGAAGCCTGAACATTTGAATTGACCACTTGGGTCTGCTGTAGCCAAGTGCAGTCCTGCTCACAGCCCAGAGGGGTCCCCTTGCTTCTGCTCATCTCCGAGATGTTCCTGTGGAGGAAAAAAAGGGTGAGGACAAAACTTAACTGTACCTGTGGCAGCTGGGAAAAACACTCCAAAAACAGTGAAGAAGGACTCCCCCTGGCTGTAGTCTGGCAGTGTGTTGTTGAACATCAGCTCTTGGGAGTAGCCGACGAAGCCGTGCTCTGTGGAGACATGGAGGGCGAGAGGAGAACCTCAGGAAGCTCCAGGGCTGCAGGAGCCCCTCCAGCTGCTCTCAGCGACCACCAAACACATGCACCTGCAGGGGCTGCTTCCAGGGACCACCTGAGAGGATGAACATCAACTATATGGTGGGGGAGAAGGCAGAAAGCAGAGTTGCCACTCCTGCCCCATCTTTGTAAGGTCACACACACAAGTTTTACTTTCCAAGCAAGTTTTACAGAAGACAGGGGAGGGGGAAAGCGATGGGTGGGATCCCAGTGTCATGGGATTTACTGGGTAATGGAGGATCCTACTCCCTCACTGCACCCTTGAAGGATGGCTCCAATCCTTCCACAGACCTCAGTTTGTTAGGAAGGGTTAAGCCTGACAGCTGGCGTGCAAGGCATTAATTAGGAAAGGTTTTAGATGTTTATAGACTGAAAAGATAACTCACATTAGCAGGTTAAGGAATTAATGCATGTGACTATTAAATAGTAAATTCATTTTTAACAGGCAACACTGCTTTTTGATGGAGTATCTTAATCTATGGAAACTTCTCCTCCCTGTCAGTAATCCAAATGCTTATGCCAGCTGGGGGTGGAAGGTGAGCAAAGCCAGTTCCTTTTTTTCTCCTGCCACTACAATCTATTTCCACAAGACATGTGACTCCAATAACTTGAATTTTCTCATTAGCAGGCAGGATGTTTTTTATAGCTGCACAGGGTGATGGCCAGAAATTAAAAAAAGACTCCATCAAAGTTGTCCCATGCCTCAAAGACAACACTAATGATGTTTGGACAATAGATTAAACCAGAACATTAAATCAGAGCTCTGAGCACAAGACATATCCATTTAAAGTCTCAGAATATAACTAACCACAGAGCTTTGAAGTTTTCATAGAAAAACCCTATAGATAATCAAAAGTTCTCTACTACATCTGCATTCATTGTGTTGCCCAAACATGGATGGAAACACACTGATAGAAGAGGTCTCCTGCTGCTAGGCTTTGTAAAAGCACTAGCTCTCTTCACTAGGAACAAGTCCCAGATGAGATTTACAGGGAACAAGCTCAGCGCAACACTCTGACCTCTGGACCTCACAGATGTCTGCAGAAAGTGCAGTTTCTGGAGAAATAGAGGGGGAATTTGTGTAGGCTTTATGTTCCTATAAGTCCAGACCTGTGTGGCTTCAACCAGAATTGATGCTCATGACAGGACAGCCCATGGCCAGTCTTCAGAGCTCCCACCAAACTGCTCGAGGGAAATGCTGGTCTTTGGCCAAGGGATTTTTCACCAAGTATGTGCTTCTCAGAGAAATGTTAATTTTTTCATTTAAAAAGTGAACAAAATACTCATCTCACTCCATAAAGATCTGCAGACCTTCTCCAACCAGAGCTTTGAAGCAGCAGCATCAAATACATCTACACCTCTTGATAAAAGTTTGCCCCACTAATTCATAAAAATCTCCTGTGAAGTGAACTCTAGCCTCTCTTGATGGTTTACTCTCACATATTCCTATAATTCAGGTTTTCTTTAATCACAAATTGTCCTTTTCACACCACTTGCCCAGTTTGTGGAGGTCATCTGAAATCCTGACCCTCTCTGCCAGGCTGCTGCGAGCTCTTCCCAGCTGGGGTTCATCTTCAGATTGAATCTGCACATTCCCTTTTCCATCCTCCAGGAAGTTAGAAAAATGTCAAATAACATCAAACCAAAACCAGACTGCTGCAGAACCTCACCAGGCACAGCGACCTGCTTTGTAAATAAACCATCTCCAACTGGGGTATTCCAATGGTGTTTTGGGGCTATCTCATTCAAATGAGTCACTTTGGGTGCCTTCTGTTTCCTTCCTAGTACAAAAGCCAAGTGTACAGACCAGTGAACAACCAGGCTACATTTTCTGTGGTACCATTTTGGCCATATTATGGCCACACACTGACCATGAGACCCCTGTCTAATATCTGACCTGCACCTGGTGTGCATCTGACCCCTATTAAGAAATTAAATGATCCCCTAGTGCTCCATTCATTTGCATGTTGTTCCCTTTCCTACTTTATTCCCCTAGGTAGGGGTCCTCAGCGGAAGAGACAAAAGCCCAAAGCCATGGCAGATGTCCCTGGAACCACAGAAAACAGCAACCATGGATTTGTTGAAAGAGCCACAGGATGTGCCTACAACTCTATCCCATTTCTGCTTCCTCTCCTCACAGCTCTGGCAGATGAGAGGCCATTCCACATTTCCCCTGTACACAGAACCAGGAACCTTCTTGACTAATTAAAGAGAAGTTCATCCAAATGTTAGTTGTCATTGCACCCTCGTTTCTCACTCAATCACCCTCCTGTGAAGCAAACCTCACATCCCTTTTGATCAGACCAGGATCTGCAGTCACCATCAATTTAGGGTCACAGGAGCATGGGGCTGAGGACAACATGCTGGGAGCATCTCCCGCCTGCCCACGTGCCTGCCACCAGTGCAGGACATCTGTGACCTTTCAGCTTATTAATATTAATGCTACTAATTGTAGCTGACAGGGCAATGGGCTGAAAATCATCCAAAACAAAACAGGAATCAGCAACTGAGACCGATCGGTGAAGCCGACAGAGCCCTGGGTCAGTTGCTCTCAGAGTCAATTATCCAGATCCCATTGAAAGTGCACTTCAAAAGGACGAGCTTCGGAAGGAGGAGGGAAGGAAATGTGATAGGGTCTATATTTGGCACTCTGATCTTCAAACGAGGCAAGATCATTTTATATATTTTTTTTTCTGTAAGGAGATCTTTTTCTCCAGCTTACTGCTGGGTACAAGATCCAAGCCAGATTGCTCCCTCCTTGTTCATTACAAAATATTTGTCTGAAAAATTTTGCTCTCAATCAATTTATGCAACCCCACAGCCTCTAAATCCTGCCTTTAATGATCCTGCTCTCAGCTGGCTTGCAGAGGGCTGGAGCTGAAGTGCTATAAACAATCTTCCCTGTGTCATGCTAGAAGAAAAGAATCCGGTTCCTTCTCTGTGCCGTGTCAGCCTTATGGGAAATGCACAATAAAGAGCAATAACAATTAATTTTCATCTTTAGATACTCAATAAGTAGAAAGAAAATAATGCATTTCTTAAGTGGCTGAGCTGATCCAAATAAACAATAGGAAAAAAAATAACTTAGAGCAACATCTGAATTATTCCTGTGATTCTTCACAAATCAAGTCCTTCCAGTTGCTTTTACTAAAATGATGTAATAAACAGTAAAAACCACCTAGCAAGCTTGAAATGGAAGAGCTTTCAGGATGAGCATCCTCTGTTCACATGTTCACAGGGGGACCACAGGAGGCTGCCCACCAGCCTGATGTAGCCAGAGGAGGAGGAAGAAGATGGTCACAACTCTGATGCCTTTCTAACCATCACAGATGCCTGGGAGGAGGCACCAGCTTTCATCTGGTTGCCACTGCTGCATCCCCTCTCTTCCCCAGCTGGTTTGGTCTTTTCTTGTGCTTTCTCCCACCTCTCACCCTGTGGAAGAGCATGAAAGCACGAGGGTTTTGGCACTCAGGACTCCCCTTGTGAGGGCAGCCCCTCCATGAAGCCCAGGGTTCCAGAATGGGAACTCAGAGAGGTTGGAGAAGGGGCTCAAGGCAAAGCTGTGGTTACACAGGGTCAGGCCATTATGCAACAGCACAGAGCACAGCAGCACTGCCAAGTTCCAGGCAACCTGGAGCTCATTACAGATTAGTTAAGTCTTGGCCAAATTCAATAAGCCTGTTCACAAGCTTAAGGTTAAGTAAAGCCTGGCACCGAGGCAGGGGCTAAATAGTGCAAAAATGGAAAACCATCTTAAGAAACAGCTCCCTGAAGACAGTCCCATATTGCACTCTGCTTGTTATTAGAGATTTTAATTACAAAGGTGAATGCTGAAGGCTTGAAATGGTGAGATTTTTTTCTTTTCCAAAATAAGTGAGCCCACACATTCCCTCCTGGAAGGCACTTGCTGAGATTTGCTTTCAGGGGAACAGCTGGAAGTGTTTGTCTTGCAGCACGTTTCCCAGCTCTGACCTCAGCATTTTCAGGATCCTGTGTGATGTGTAAGACATGGAGTGCCAAATAATAATTATATATCCTTGGCATAATTATCTCTGCTCTCTATCTTTTTCCTATTTCTTCTTCCACCACTAAACCCTTCTGGCATAAGTTCTGAATTCCAGCTGTTGGCCTTGGATGCCAGTCCAAGCACACACCCAGAACAAGGTCCTGGTGTGGGTGCTGCAGATATCTGGGCACACCACTGTGGAGAAAACAGGAATGGTCCTCACAGCCTGGCCCCACCGTGCCATCCTCATCTGAACACACACCTCTGCAGTAAGATAGAGTTCCACTCCTCACCAACCACGTTCTTACATTTGCCTCCTCCAAACTCTTAGCCAAGGGAAGGTACAAGCCCAGAACTTCTGAGCTGTTGACTCCCCCACAGGCAAGTCAAGCCCTGTCAGGCTGGGAACTCTCAGAGGTTGTGGTCTATTGGGTGACTGAGGGGTGCCCTAAACCAAATTAATTCCTACATGGGTTGGAGTGCTCTAAAGCAGGGAAGGAGTGAAATTCTCCCCCCTGGAATACAAATTCTTCTCCTGCCTGCAGAATAAACTCACCCATAGTCTGGTGATGACCAAACTCCCCCAAACAAACATACAACCCATAGCTTATCACATAAGAGCAGCATCTTCACTTGTCAAAGGGAAGTCAGACATGCCTGCCTTAAATGAAGTAAAATTGGGATGCCAAAGCACCACCAGCAATAGGTTTTTCAGCATCTCAGTGTGCACTTGCAGATACACAGGGTTAACCATCCACACAGGAACTGTGGATGTGCAGAAGTGGGTGCAAAGCCATGAATGTTGCCAAAACCCCAAGGACTTTATCTTTCTGTTCCCCCCCTCCCCCATGCAAACACTGAAATTTAATTTTATGCAACAAACAGCACAGGATCATTTGATGCAACAGCTCTGAAAGATGCTGTGCACCAACACAGCCTGTTCTGGGTAGCTCTGGATTTCCTCAGTGAAGTGCTGGATGTGCCTAAAGTGACGTGGGTCCAGCTGACCACAGCCACAGCCCTGCAGTGCCATACAGCACACCCAGCAATGGGCACTGAAAATGGTGGATTGGCATAATCAGAGGGGCATGAAGAGGGCACCATGGTCACAGAAAACACTTGAATCACCTTTCCCAACAGAATGAAAGATAAATCAATCAAAGCAGGGCAGTCACAAGGCTCCACATCCCTCCATGCACACACTTGGCTTCCTGTGTTTGGGCTCGTTTAACACCAACATTAACAGCCACATTCCCAAGCTCTCCCAAGGCTGGCCTGTTTCTGTAGAAATGCCTTCTCAACTACCCAGCTCCCAAGGTCCTCACAATATTTTTTCCCAGGAAAGTCCAAAACTACCACTGCTGATCCCAGACACTGTCCTACTGCTGCCAGCCTGGTACAGGTCAGGTGCAGGCAGAAATGTTTGAGAAAAATGTGGGAAGGGTGGGAAGGAAAACAGGCAGAGGACAATAATGCTGGAGATGAAGAGAGGACAGTATGGTGGTTTTCTCATGGTGCCAGTCCCCTGCTCAGCTTGCTGTGGGCTGACACTCAGCCTGCAGGATGCATGAACAGATTTTCACCAGAAAGTCCCAGTTCTCCAAGAGAATGGTGAGGGAACTGATGAGTCATGGAAGCAGAGGGCGTTGAGTGGCAGAGCCGTGCTGACAAGAGCAGAGAATAAACATGACCTTTGCTGAACTGGTACAGGAATACAAAAATGTTTTAACATCTTCCAGGACATCTCCTGCTTCACCTTTGGAGAGACAGGTTTTGCCTGGAAGAGTGGGAAGAAGCAGAAGGAAAAGAGAAGAGCTGCAGGGGAGCAGAGCTTGAGGAGATGGGGCAAACTGATGAGACTGATGCCCCTGTCTCCTGTCAGCTACCACTGGACTCACCTACCCAGGGGACCACATGCACCAAAGCCAGGTTGCCCTTTTCTGCAGCTCCAGTGCAACACCTGTGCCATGTGGGTCAGCATGGAGCACTGCACATGTCCTGCAAGCCAGGAGCACATCAGCTCCACGTTGGACTTGTGGGCAGCAGCACAGCTCCATAGCTGGAGATGGGGCATGTGCAGCCCAGCCCAGATGGAGAAGAGCAAACACAGGATCATTCCCTCTCTGTATGTCACAAATGATGTCGTGACTTTGCTTCATCTCAGTCCTCAGGACCACATTCTGCCTGCAGGCAGCTCCCACAGTCTCAGTATTTCTGCTTTAGGAATCTTAAACTGGGCAAGGGAAAAAAATAGAGAGGAATTTGTGTATTGAACACATGCAGGTCAATGATTATGCAGTGATAAAAACGAAGCTATTACACAATTAACACATCAGCATGTGGCCACACTGAGAGTGCAGAAAGGCTGCAGAGCATCTGCCTGAGCTGCCAGGGCACTGAGAGATGCAGGATGTGGCAGCTCCTCAGCTCCTGCTCTACCCCACCCTAATCCATGTTGCTGTTGGCAGCCCTCAGCAGAAAGCATTGTGAAGAGGAGGTAAGAATGCAAAGGGACTCAATTCCCTCTGTAATTTCATCCCTAAATGCCAGTTAAACACATTAAAGATCAAAACAGCTGAGTGACCACAGACCCCAAGCCACAGGGAGCAGAAGCAAAAGCAGCACCTCTGCCACTGCTGTGACCCCACGTGTCAGCTGAAATTTGACCCCAATGCCAGCTGAAAATTAATCAATGCGAAAATTGCTAATGTGTGGCATCACCCCACACCTCACAGCAAGTCAAAAGGGCCCTCAAAAGGACCAAACCAAAGCTGAGCAGCAAGAGGCAGCCCCGGGTGAGGAGAGAAGCTCGTTGCTATTTTTCCACTTGTGAACAAATAAGCTCCTGTTTTATCATCAGCACTAGGGAGATTGTTTCATGAATCAGGACAAACAGCACACTTACATTTCCAATTCGTCAGAGCTGCAAGTAGCAAAAAACAGACAGGTTTTAGTGGGAAAAAAGTTTGGCAAGAGGGTGGTGGGGAGGAAGGATTAGAGCAAATTTAAAGAAAGCAGGGAAGGAGTTCCCTTGCCCAGTACTTTCTCTGCACCCACAATAAAGCCGGCAAACCTAAAAAGAGAGAGTATGTACAGTCGGTAATTGAAGGAGCGAAAGCCGCAGCTAAAACAATCTAAAAAGGCCAAGCCCTGAGAAAGGCAACTGGAATCCCTTATCTTTTGATGGAAAAGAATGTGCTCCCTGAGATTAATGACGTGTTTACCCGAAAGGAAATCGCCGCCCTTCTGAAGCAGCGAGTGTTTGTTCCTCCCGAGTCCCTGTTTTCTGCTCCAGAGCTGCTCTCCCAAACCTCCTGTTTAAAGTCAACACACAATGCGGCTTCCTGCTGCTGTGGGCTCCGGGGGATCCCACCATTAACCCGCACCCAAAAACCACCCTCCGGCGCACCTGTGTGTCCCCACCAACCGCGGCAGAGACAAGCCCGGGGTGTCTGGATGTCCCTCAGGGCAGGAGCAGCGCAGGGCCGGCTGTCCCGCTGTGGGCGATGGTGCTGCAGGGCGCTGAATCCGCCCGGCCGAGCACTCAGATGAGCCAGCGGGGATGCTGACAGCGCTGCCGGGGGAGAGCGCTCCGGGCGACCTCTCCTTCAATTGCTCAGGGGGCCGGCAGCCAGTCCTGCAGGTCAGCCCGCTGCAGGATGCTTCTCGGAAAGAGGGCTGACATCAGCCAGTGCAAGGCCTGCTGTGCTAGAGGAGGCTTGGGGGGACATGGGATCTCTGCAGTGAATACCCTCAGGCGAGCAGGAGACACTGGGGCAGAAGCGCCAGGGCCGAGCTGTTTGAGGAAACCCGGGAAAAAAGCGTCACCATCTCTTTACATATTGATCCTTTTTGGTAACTGCACCCCCATCTCCTCGTGGAGCAGCCCAGCCTCGAGAGCCATCAGATCAGGAGCACCCCTCTCCCTCAAGGCAATGGACCTGCAGCACTGGGTGCTAGCCAACAGCTAAAAACAGCTTAAAAGGCAGAATAAACAAAGGGAGCCGCTTAAATCTGTCTCCGATGCTCGTCTTTAGCTAATGGAGCAATTTTCATTTGCAGGATGCTGTCACCTCTCTGAGATCAGGAGGCAGCCCCAGGCACAGCGCAATCCCCGCAGGACTGGACAGGCTGGGAGGAAATGCTGATTCCTGCCCAGCTCCCCTGCGCCTGCTTTATCTCTGCCTCAGCTTCCCGGGAAAGTGGAAAAGCACTAACGTACACAAGAGCACACTTGGAGCCTGCACAGACAGCTCCCCATCACAAAAGTGCTGCTTAAATAAAGGAAAACTTAGGAATGTGCCCGTGGAAGTAGCTAATAGAGCTAGCACTTGGCACTCACTCTGTCTCTACAGGTTGGTAGAGTGTAATCATTTTTTCCAAAAAAAGCCAGAAAACGAACATTTTCTGCAGTTAGAAACTCTGAAATTCTGGTTAGGAGAGAAAAAAAGTAAGCGGTTTTAACACAGGTGCTTCAACTTTTTAAATTCTTCTTATGTCTTGCATTTTTTAATGCTAAGCACTAGACTTGCTGTAATATATAAATCCCTCTGTTACTATTTGATTTCTTTGATGTGGTATTTCCAGCCTGGCTTGTTCAATGGTATTCAAACCAGCTGGTGAAAATTATTTTATTCATTGCAAAGAGGACAAGAAGTACAGTGTCCCTTTTTCCATTCTTCTTCCAGGAAAATAGTTTTCCTCAATGGGGTATCATTATCAGTTACAGCAGAATGGTATTTCTTGGAAGTCATGCCCAGAGTGCCCAGTGTGGGAGGCTCTGAAGAAGTCCAGTGAAAAGCCCCAGGCTCGAGAGATCAGAATTTAGGCTGAGTCAAGGCACAACAATTGGAGGAAAATGAGTGGCAGTTCAGGGGGGATGACACACATCCTTTGGACTCGTGGAGTGAGCTCCCCTCCATCTAGGAGCTACTCTGTGTAGTGTTTGGGACAAAGCCCAGCCCATGCTGGTCAAATCCCCATCTTTCAAAGGACAGATGATACAATTTAATCCACCAGACCCTGCCATGAGCCTTCTGCCATCCTCATGACTACAGCATCCCATGCTCCCAGCTTCCCATAATAAATTATGGATATATTATCCATATGACAGTGGTACTTCAAAAGAAAACTCTTCCTTTTGTTGACCTTTTGATTTTGTGTCTAAAATGATAGTTTGTTTTTATTTTTGGAAGGTTTTCATTATCCTCTGTATGCAGCACACACACAGCTACAGCTTTAAGTCTGGCTTCAGAATGCAAATCAAACCAAACCGCATTTGATTTTGGAAAGGTTGAGCAAGATGTTGTCACCTAAAAGGATTTTTTTGTTTGCTTGTTTGAAACTATTAATTTAATTCTTTGTACGTCATAGAATACATTTTCCCCACAAAAATCAATTTTTCAATGGATGCTTTTACCCTTCATGTGAAAAAGAAAACCAGAAGGAACCACTGAGCCACCATCCAGGTTAGTGAAGGTACAACCAGGATAAAATCCCTTACTTACAGACAAAAAAGGCCAAAAATTGTTAACACAAGCCAGGAGAGAGGATGAACAGTAGATAAGGACCTATTTCCCACACAAAGTTTTCTCTTAAGCCTAGGAGAGGAATGCAAACTAGAAGTGAAGTGGCTGGAGGAAGAATCTAATATCTAGAAGTTATCTTAATTAATTAATTCCCTAAATAAGAAAAGCTGATTCAGGGCACAGCTGAACTGTGTCTGGAATTAAACACTGGGGGAATTAAAAAAAGAGGCGGCAAAATATCTCCATCATTTGAAAATATTATATGGTGGCACCAAAAAAAAGAGAAAAAAAAAATCAATGCAATTAAATAAAGCTGTCCCATCTAAACACAGCAATGAGGAGAGAGAGAGAAATTGTGGATGATATATATTTTCCTCAAACCAGCCAGTTTTATTAGTTCTGTAGCATTAAACAAGTTGCTGCTGAAGTAGAGCCTGCCCAGGAGGTTTTATGGGAGGCATGGATGGGGAAAGCCCCCATGAAGGCAGAGTCTAGCAGGGAACAAAGCCAGACAAGGTATTTCAGGATTTATTTACAAGTTCTAGGAAGATGAGCTTAGCATTGCTTCACAGGGAAACAGCAAAGCAATTAAAGGTTAAATCAATGTGTACAAAACCTCCTGTGTACATCAGGAACTCTGTTATCTACTGAGCAAGCTCAAACCTGTAACAACCTCAGCAAACTCTCTCCTGGCTCCAGGAATGGACCTGGGCCAGCCAGTGCAGGGCAGCACCATTCAGTGGCACATTTTAGGGTTTCAGGGGAGGCCAGGACCCTCCTCATCCTCAGCAGCACGTGGCACAGGGCTGCTCACTCCCATGGCCACCCAGATGGAGCAGCCCAGAGAAGAGAAGACTGAAGAAGAGCACCCCAGATCATCCAAGCAAGGTGGTTTAATGCAAAGAGGAAGGACACCAGATTGTGCCAAGTCCTCCAGAGACCCAAACCAGGGGGTTTAGGCTGCAGGAAGAGGGGGTTAGCCTGGCATAACTGTGACTAGAGCAGGGTCCCCAAGGATGCAGCAAAGGATCCAGCGCTGGAAGGTTTTAGGAGCAGATGGGATGCCGTGGCATCCATCCCCAGTGCAGCCCAGTAGGTGCAGGAGGGCGGGACCCGCAGAGCCCTCCTCCCCTCTTTACCCACCGCCTGCGGGATGCCTCGGGAATCCCGCCTGTTCTGGGCAGAGCAGGGAACAGGGATGCCAGTCCCTGTCCCGGGGTGCAGCGGCTGAGCTGACACCTGAGCATCTGCCGGCAATCGAGACTGCTGCTCCTCAGCGCAGCCCTGCTGCTGGATGTCCTCCAGCCGGGAAACACCGTGAAAAGCCACCTACAAACAGGGCAGCAGGGCTACAGCTCCAGCTAACTGGTTTGTTTTTTTCTTCTAAATAAACTGCTTTAAATACCTACTTCAGAGAACCTGGACAGAGTGGTGTAGCTTTCCTCTCACTATCTAAATAAGGCCTCTTAACAATGTTATCACTTTCCAAAACACATCTGTCCTGCAGCTCCTAGCCCAGACAATTGGCAGGTAACCAGTTAATAAATGTCTTCGCCAGACTGTTGAATAGGCTGGCCCCGACTCAAGAGTGATGTCAGGGCCATTCAATGCACTATAATTGGAAAAACCTGGGAGAAGCAATCCCATGTTTTTTAATAAATAAAGAGTGTATTAGCAGCCTCCTGCCTTTATTCACCACGGTGTGTACCTTGTTCAGTAGCAGAGTGGGATTTTTTTTTTCCCTGCTGCCGCTCGCACGGTGATTTCTGCTTGGGATTTGATGCCAGTTTCCAGATGTGTCTCAGGCCAGGAAGTCAGCAATCAGCATGGATAAAGCCTCTGGGATTTGCTGCAGATCATCTTCTGACACACACATCCTTCCTGCACCCTCTCTTATGATATTGGGGCACACCCCTCGTGCCCAAAAATAAAATAAAGCAACCCAGAGCAAACCAGAAGCCCCTGATTAGGATGCTTTGATCACTTTCATATTCTATCTATGGGAATATTTTTAATTAATTCAGTCTATCGAAGCCCCAGAGGCAGCATTTGAGGGATCTTTACAACACCAGAGTGTCTATATACATAAATCACTTCAACAATTGCAGGTTCCCTGTCTGCTGGAGCAGCTCCGGGCAAAACTAATTTCCCACAAATCCTCACCAGTGGTACCCACAGGACAGCATCAGCTCCCCAGCTCAGCCGTAGAACATTGGAGGGGGATGAATCCTCCAAAGCACACATCCTCAGAGGAATAAATGAAGATGATAAATGAGTTTTCTGGGCTCTGTGTGAGCAGCTTAGGGAAGCTGAAACCCAAGCGGGTGACATGAAGGATGTGGTTTGCATGGAAAATAATCCCAAGCAGAAGCACCCTGACAGCAATGTGCCTTTCAAACCTCCCTGAGTCCCTGAGAAACGAGCTACCCAGATTTCCCAGCCTGTGGAGAGGAGTTTAGCCCCACACAGCCAAGCTCCACTCTCACCCCAGCCACGTGGTACCATCTACTGCAGGACCGGGGAATCCCAGCCCAAGGGGACACAATTACTGAATTACTAACAAGATAATTTATTTTTTCCCCCCACCAGGCATTTAAGAGGCTGGTTTTGGGCCTCTTTCGCTCACATTGTGATTCCTTTCATCTCCCCATCAAAGCACAACCAAATTAACACCAGCCCTCCTCCCAGTGATGGCCCCCCCGAGCTTTCACAGGGCACCTGGGAGCCGCTGCCAAAACAGGAAAGCAGGCGCCTCATTGAAAGGGAGTATTTGGGAGTCACCCTACACAAAAATTAGCAGAGATATGCTAGGAAAATAAAATAGTGGGCATTAACGGGCAGCTTATCTTCTTTTTTCCGTGACTCTGATGGTCAGGATGTGAAAAGGCCAAAAAGCTTCGCATACTGTTCTGAGAAACTGGCCAGGGAGAGGAGCATCCTCTCCTCTGCTTTCACTGCTCCTCCCAAAATAACTCAGGTTGATTTGAGGTATGGACCTCCATCATTAAAATACAGATATACACAAGCCAAAACAATCCTGCATTGCTACTGAGAAAATTTGTAGCTAGTGCTGGGTCTTGGTGATGGGTTGAGAAGTTTAGCACTGACTGATTTCAATTCACCTGTGTTAGGTTTGCTAAAAACACTAACCTGTGCCTAGGGAGAAAGGGAATAGGGTTGTCTCCTGTCTGAAAGAAGGAGCACAGGAGTCTGATTCTGGAGGAGGGACTGAACTTTAAGCTGGGTGGCCAGAGGCAGCTCAATGAGGCTGGTTCTCAGACAGAACAGGGAGCCCCTCTCCTTCCTACCCACCCTTGGCAGAGATCCCAGCCTGGGACTGTGACCAAGCCCCAGGGGAAGTGCCAGCTGAAGCCAAGGGAGGATTTAGGATTAACTCCAAAAAATCAGTGAGTCCCACCCCACCCTGCAGGCAGCCTGTGGGAAGGAGCAAAAGCCCTGGGGGCCAGGCAGAGGGACAGGGTGGCCTGGTAGCAAGCAGGCTGGCAGGCCCAGAGGGGTCAGCAGCATCTGGACAAGTGACAAGCAGAGCATTCCCTGTCTGCTGGAGGCACTCAGCTCCTCCAGTCCCAGCTCCTGGCTGCAGGAGCCCAGCTGGCTCTTGGAGCAGGAGCGAGCCACAGCGAGAGAGAGAGAGAGGAAAAAAAAAGGAGAAAGAGCAGCAGGAAGCCCTGCTGAGAAGCCCCCTTTTGTGTAAACATGCTCCGTCCTCAGACTAAAAATAAAGGCAAACCACAGGAAGGGAGTGAGTGCTTGGACAATATCCGATTTGGTGTGTGCCTGGGTGTGAGCTGCAGGAATGGGGAGAAGAGCAGGGGACTCCACCCAGCCCAACCACACAAAGGCAGCCAGTTAAGACCTTCAAGATGGACAGGCATTCCTGGAGATTATTTAAATTCAAGCAACTGCTGCTTGGCAGATGTGCAGTCCTTCCGTGTGTGCGCAGCACTTGGAAATGTTAAGAGGGAAAAGGCTGCCATGGCAGGAAAGGCAGGATGGCTGCACAAGGCCCATTTTACAGGGTCAGAGACTGGGACCCAAGGCTGTGAACTGAAACCCCATAAACCTGCCATAAAAAAAGGACACGACCCAGACAAGCTGTCAGCTACAATCCAGCTCACAGCTCCAGCCTCAAAAACCACCTCTCCCTGCATGCTGCCTTTGCATCTCAACTCCTGCTGCAGCCACAGAGCCAAACTGAGAACTGCACACTCCTGAGGGCTGTGGAGGGCTGATCAATAGAATGCCCACCCTAAAGGGGTCTCAAATGCTTCCCCTGGTGCTGGGCTTTGAGGCACTTCACCCTGGCACTGTCATCAGCTGCCTCTGGAGGTTGGAGCTGCAGCAGCACCCGCGTGTCCCACCTGCAGGCTCCTTGCAGGAGGGAGGCTTTGCTGGTGGGTGCAACCCCAATAGACAGGCATCCATCCATCCATCCATCCATCCATCCATCCATCCATCCATCCATCCATCCATCCATCCATCCGGTGCAGAAAGCAGCCAGCACAGCGTGAGGAGGCTCCTCGGAGCCCAGCGCTCACCCTTGGTGCTGACACACCACTCAGAGGCTTTCTGGGGAAATGCAGCACTCGGGAGCATCCCCCCGCCAGGCTGCAGGGAAGCCGCACTGGGGAGGCAGAGGAGCCTCCCGAGCCCTGTGCCTCGATCCCCATCAGCCCCGTGTCCTTCCATGCACTGGAAGCCCTCCTCTCTTTAGTCAGCCTTGGCTGAACTGCAGCATCTGCAATGCTCAGCCACCTCATTTCCCTTCCTTTCTCTGTTTTCTGTCGGAAGAAAATGACAGTGCTCGGCAGTGGAGGAAATCAAAGACAACTATGTGGCCTCCACTTGGGCATGTTTCCTGCTGATGTTTGTGTTCCTTTAATTCTTGCCTCCTGGTCCTGTGTTCACTTTCCTACCATCAGTTCTCAGTATTCATTTTTCTCTACTATTAGAAAGGTTTACTATGAGCACAACAAAAATACAACACGCTCCCCCTCGGCCCCGTTTCCTCTAGAAAACAACTTCCTATGAATCACAGCTGTTTGGAGCAGGGCACTTGCTTTCTCTGCAAAACACACCACAGCAACACAACTGTCCCTGCTTCATTCTCTTTTACAAGTACTGCTGAAACTTTCACAGGCTCTCATTTGGGGCATTTCCTACATGCTAAAAATGAAGTGCAAATGCCTTTCCATAAGGCTCTGTCTGACAGGGGAGCAGCTGCTTCTGTCCCCCTGCCACCATCCCTGCACACCAGAGCAGCAGCACAAAATAAAACAGCAGCATGGATGACACTTGTGCCATCGGTGCTGTGAGTACCCACATGACACCTCCTGCCACCCAGCCCAGCAGCTGAATCACAGCTGTCAATGAAAACTGAAGATCTTTCCTCAAACTCACTTTAGTAGGTCACTTGCAAGCCCCCAAGGTGCTGCTGGACACAGAGGAAGCCAAGAAAAAGGTGACACCTTCTGTTTACTCAGCTAATTACACTTCATTATTGCCCTGAAATGTTTCCCAGCAAACAGAG